>CH003244.1:207833-241222 GCA_000149265.1 Ciona savignyi | reverse complement strand
TTTAAGTGCCTTGCCCAAGACACAACCAAGCAAGCCAGCGCCTATTCCAGAAAGGTATAAACGTTGTTTTTCCTTGGGTGAAAAAGTGCCTCATGCTTTTCTCAATGAAAATATACATGTATATTAGGCATATTTTCACATACTAAAGAAAAAAATATCGAAATAATTAATCAACTTATTTTTTGTTCTAGACATAGCTTTGATGAAGAATAACGCTGCTATTGGGGCACAAATTGCCAAAGAATTAAAATCGCCGAGTTTTAATAAGCTAAACAACAAGAGGAAACCTATCAAGAGATCAAATCAACCGGTTGGTTTAGATTCTTTGGAATTTCCTTGATTACAAGTCCTATAATGGGTATATTCTCTTAACCGGAACACAACTGCATAGAATGGGGTCCAGAAAACAAATCATAAAATCATCATTGCCCTATTCTTAACTACTGAATCTTTCACACCTTGGGATTAATGTTTATTGTTTTGTTATAAGTCAACGAAGTTAAGTTAAGGAATGTATCCCACATTTATTGGATTTAAATGTAATAATTAAAATTAAGGTGTCCAATATACAAAACACTGCAACATCTGTGTGCAACATGACTCTTATTACGAGGTTATCTCTGACAAATACATCTTATCTCGATGCGCAGGTGGTAATAGGAGGATGCAATGTGGATATCATATCGAAAGCCACCCAGGATTTGGTCAATGGTGGTCCTTCTAACCCCGCTGTGGTCCAGCAGTCGTTTGGTGGAGTAGGAAGGAATATTGCAGGTGAGGCACCGTATAAAGAAACAACTGGGGTGCATTTTTTACCCTCTTTTATCCTAACAACCAAACATAAAAAGTAACAAACCAAACATATTGGGGTAAAAATAAATTAATGTACAAAATGTTATAACTATATTCAGAAAGAATACCAGTATATACTTGCTATGTTTACTGATGTTACATGATATACATTTCCAAGACATAAAAGAGAGCTAATTGATTGCCGCATATCAACTTGTTTTCTAAATATGCATTTTTCCTCATTTGGTTATTATAATGTACAGAAACTTTATGGAAACTAAACGATGATCCGAAGCTAATCTCTGCTCTTGGATCTGATTACGTAGCAGATTTATTGATGAGCCATCTTAAGGGAATGGTACGTAGATTGATATTTTGATGAAAAGAATTGGTATCTTACTTTGTTTTAAAACCCTATGGTTGCGAAAATGTATACAGTACCTAAGCATGCTGTTTGATATTGCTCAAATTGCTGAAACATTCGATAGGATATTCATGTTTTATTTTAAATGGGAAAATGTAAGGGTCATTATTAAATGGCCAACCGTTTGATAACATTGTGCCTGCCATCAAGTTACTGGAGCTTTTGAAGTGTAATGTATGTAAATGGGGACATTTTTTAGTTTTAGTACAACACATTATTTTACTGTGTTCCATCATGTCCGAGAAGTGCCTTTCTGAAAGCTGCAATCGTCTAGCCAACTGCTGGTTTCTATCTCAAGCCTTTTTTGCTTACGACTGTCACCTCATGTTCAGCATTGAATTACCAGAACTATTGCAGTGTGTATTTTTCCATTTTTTCATAATTTTCTACTAGGTTTAAGTAACATTTGGTAGGTATTTTGTATAAAACCACAATAACCTAACTGCCGCCAAACATTTAACACATATTCTTTTCCAGTTTTATTTAATATAACTACACGAATATGGTTGATTACAAGTAATAATGCATATACATCATGAGTTATAACACATCCCTCAGGACACAAGTGCAATATCTATATTACAAGGTCACAGAACGGGAGTCTACAATGCTGTGTTCAATTACAATGGTGAAGTTGATGTTGCTGTGGAGGATTCTGACATACACATGCAGTGGGTAACTCTCTGCATTGGAAATCAGTTAACTTTGCTCAATACGTAAACCATTACCCACATCCACATGATAGTGCTGCTGCTTCTTCAGATTTTTCACCCTTATTAATTTTACATTAGGATACTAAGTTTGTGGGTAGGATGCCAAAAGTTACTTTTTTGAAGATACTACAGATTAAAGTACTGAATTCTTCTACTTTGATATAACCCTGCAGTAATATATATAACATAATATAATGGTTATCTCAGGATAAATGCCAACATGATAGAACAACACGTTGATTCGATAATCAAATCTCCATTGGTGTGTATGGATACCAATGTATCTGATGATGCTTTGCAGTTTGTCTCCAAACTTTGCCTTGAGTAAGTTCATTTCACAATAAGTTACAATTTTCATATTATTTTGCAACTTGGTTATGCTTATAGCCCAAATTTTATATTATGTTTAAAAGGCAGCATGTAGTCTTTTAAGCCATACTATCCTTTTTTTCTATTTTAATCATTTCGTCACACCAAACTGAACAACTTTGTGGAACAGATTAGCTTTTTTGGCACTCTTTCTAATGGCTGTGGTCATTTGACTATCTCAATATTTTGACATAGGTCCATTAGATGCATTTCATACCATTTTAAATCTTATTTTGTTACTTTATCAATGTGTTCTACTAAATTGAAGGAACATGTGAATCATACACAACATAGGGGAAATAGCTCTGATAACCCGACAGTGGGGGTGTGAGGTGATCTGACGATTGCCCTATGTTAACTCCCTTGGTTTTTTCATTCATGGGTATAAACAGGAATATCTTATCCTCATTTTTGAAAATTATACAAATTTTTTGCAACATTGATGGCATCAAATAAGTAGCCGAAATGTTTCAGTTGTGCATATTTATCCCAAAAAACATTGTGGGCATTTATGGATATAATCTAGCAGATCTGGTTTATACGAAGTAAAAGTAGTTTATTTTTACTGTACAATCTTTTTTTAGTCACAATACCCCATTGTTCCTTGAACCCACTGGTGAATTAAAGGCAGCTAATGGCTACAAGGCTGCAGGTGGTTCTGCAAATGCTATCACCTACATAACACCAAATATAGATGAACTCAAAGCAATATATCAGGAAGTTACTTCACTTCAAGCCCTGACAGTGGACCTTGGTAAGTATTTGGTTTTTGAACACTTTTTCCTTTTGTAAATGTATATATATATATATATATATATATATATATATACTGGATAGAATACCCCTGTTTATTCTCATGACTAAAGAATTTAGGGTGTGGTATAACATGGGCAATCGCCAGATTACCTCAAACCCACTGTCAGTTTAGCTTTTGCAAAAACCAGCCCATTGCTGGTGGTTGTGTATTTGGGCAAGCATTTAGCGAACGTCAACCTACTGCAGTAATTTTTTGAACAAAAATGTAGCAATGCTTATTTAATACCTGGCAATAGCACCGTGAAACCTGACTGTGCATATAAGGTAATCTAATGATGATGCATGTTATATCGCCTTCTGCTTTTTACAGCATAATCATAATAAAAATATTTATTCTATTTTTTGTTTGATTATTAATATTAATAAGTTTCTGGCCACAATGTTTTTAAATGTAACAAGCAAGTATATGGCAACAAGAAAATCAGTTAATCATTTTTTTATGCACAGAAACCGACCCACAAAAAAGTTTATCAAGCCTTGTTCAAATGTGTCGCCCTTTGTTGGAACGCACAAAATGCATCAGTGTCACACTTGGAAGATTTGGGGTATTGTTGGCTGTGGCTCAGGTTTGTGGTTCTTCTTAGTGACTTTTTTAGTTTTTGAGTTGTTTTATTCATTCTTTGTCCTTGTCTTAAATCACAGCAAATAAAACAAATTACAACACAGAGTCAGGAAAATACAGAAAATGTAAAGTAGTTAAAAAGGGTATAAATAAAATTACTACTACATAGTGCACGAAACCATGTTAATAAATTTATTTTCAATAAATGTTAAGTGCTAAAATATCTTTTTTTATCAAATTGTGCAAATGACCCATTTAAGGTACAAATGATAGTGGGCATGTAGCATGCAGAAAGTTTGTGGAACAGATCAGCCATTTAATCCATTTAAAGGAGACAACACACAACTCTATACCTTAATAGCTGATCCAGCTAAATCATGGTATAGTAAAAGAATACTGTGATAATCTTGATAGCTGTCCATGGGATTGCAACACTTTCAGATTATACCATTACTTAATTAACTAACCTTTTCTACCACTTAAATTAGCTACATAGTCATATGATCGGGATGCATTTTTTTATGTTCCAGACGCCTCACCCACAATTCACCCACTTCTGTCTCACACCTTCACCCTCTTGGGACTGGCTAACCCACCCCATTTCCAATGTCTCGGGGTCAGGTGATGGGTATGCAGGGGGGTTCGTTCATGGATTGCTTCGTGGTCATGACATCCATGACGCTGTTCAAATTGGGATAACTATTGCACAACGAGCGTTACGCTCCAGCGAAGCTGTCAATCAAAATTTAACTGAAAATGATGCGAAAGTACAGAAAAATTCTTGGCCTGCACTCTTAATCAATGTTTAAATGTAAAAAAAATCTTACCACTGCCATGTTTTGCAATTTTATGCATAAATTACCGCTCTAATTTTTTTTGGTGTCGTAAAACATTGTTAACTTTGATTATGAAGATATCCTTCTGTACTTGGGGACTGGTGGGTGTATTTCTTAATGTATAAAAAGGTTTGGGTTGCAGGGATTAGATGGTTTTGTTGCTCCATAATTTTTAAAACTTTACTTAGTTATTTTACGGTGTCCAGTGGTGTCTGGAAGTTGCACTTGCATAACTTAATCTACAATTCTTAGATTTCTATTGCAATAACTTGTTTTAATCATAATTGCAGTTTATAAATATAGTGCTGTTTTATTATGTAATCAGTGACTTGTGATGAAAAATAATGACTACAATATGCAATATTATTAGATTCTTACTTTTGATTCTTTTGTTGCTTTACATGAAATTAGATCACTTATGCAATCAATTACTTTTATATGCAATATCCATTTCTACACAAATTAAATTGTGCAATTCGTAAAATTGAAATGCAATAAAAGATATATACAAATTCAGAAATTGCAGTTTTTAAATATTGGTACAGCCCAAAAAGAATTATCCAATGAGGTGAAACTTCATAAAAGGCAAATTTTATTATTTTCAAAATTATTTTAAGCTTTATGAAATTACTTTTAAATGCACTGCATATTCTTTTAAGATAAAATAAGTTTCTTAATGAAATAGCCACAGAACTAAATTTAATGAGACCAGCATTTATTTTTGTAGCTCTTCTAAAAAAATCAAAAAACATGTTTTTCTTTTGACCTACAAGATATGACAAAAATTATAGCCTTTAGTGACAAGCATAGTGTTTATATTTATGTTTTACAAATGTATTACAATTTTTTTAAAAGACAAATTTCAGATTTCTATAGCCATAACCTTATGAAGAATGTATGGGGCAGATTGCTTTTATTCTTTGGTTGGGAACATGCAAGTAAAGAAATAACAATTATTTAGTAGAGTAGCAAAATTACAACTGTAGCATAAATACATGCTATAATAAGTAACTATGGAACAGGCACACTTTTTGGAAGAAAAATATGATGCATTTTTTAATGAACACAATACATTAATAAACAATTATAGAAATGTTAAAAACTTTTTGTATCACAAAAATATGGTGATAAAAGAATTATTTAATTTTTCACAGTTTATTATATAGAAAGGAATTTTGCTAATTTCCTGGTTCTAGTGTTTTTCCAATGGATCCATTCCTACTCAGGCAATAATAGTGTAGATTTGGCACTAGGATAATAGTGTAACTTCCTCGACTAAGGAATAAAGACAATATTTACCAAATTGTGACTGAACAGGAGCCAAAGCTTGTCATATACATCTTAACAATAACCAATTTTAAAACATACTAACTAAAACTATCAAAGAACCAATTACCTCACGATAATGAGCAGGCGGTAAAAATGAGCTTTTTATACTTTGGTGAAATGGTAGAAAAAAAGAATATCTTATTCCCTCGTAACATCGATATTTATATATACAATAATGGCGACGATAAATCTTACAAATAGTTTAAATCCCATGCTTGAGGGTTGCCTGTTGTAGAAGTCGACGAGAATTACCAATGCATTTCTGCTTTCTTTTCTCCGATTCCCAATCTTTTGCTGCTTCCTGTCGGATGATTGCTTTACTAAACAAGTCTTCCGCCTCTGAGAATCGTCGTATACGAAGAATCTCCACCCCTAAGTTGTGGGTGCTGATTCCGTATGTGGCTCTTTCTCGCGCTTTCTCACCGTATGCGTTTTCCATTACTTCAAGTACTTTCCGCAAGTAACTGGCTTTTTCGTCACCCATCCCTGAATTGCTGTACCAGTCGGCAACCTTTGTATACGCAGTAGCAAGCATCCACGGCTCACATTCATTCTTGTGCACAGACAACTTTTGGATGTTTCTCATGTGACGTAATTGTGATTGAACAATTAGATCTTGTAACTGGTTGTTTAGGTTCGATTGATCCATCTTCTGCAGGCCAGTCATGCAGTTTAAGATACCGATGGCTGAGCCAGAAATGTTATTGCTCCGAGAGAAAAGCTCAGCGGCGGAATTAAAGACCCAGACAGCTCTTGATGGGGAGGAGCACTCGATAAAGCGATCTCCAACTTGTCGGATACTTTCTGCTAAATTGACATTGTAACCTTGACCGAAAGTAGGATTCTCTTTAAGGATTTGAAGCGCTTCTGAAAATCTCTTCAGGCTTCCATCCAGCTCATCGCATTGTCGTAGACAAATTGAGAATTTTAATAAAAAGATCGGGCGGTCTTGTCCTTTCACAGTTTTCTCGCACTTTTTAAAAAAGGGCAGTGCTGCTTTATACTTTCTCTCTTTCCAAAGTGAGTTGGCATCATCTAAGTATTAGTTATATATTACAGTATGTAGGTTAGTGTAATAAACTGAGTTTGTAAACATACCAGTAGGGGATTCAAATAGATTAGGATACTCAAAATAGACATATACAACGTCAAAAAAAACAATTAATTAATAAAAAATAATGAACACAGTGTATACTAACTTTATCTATAATTAAACCATTATATGCATTTGGAATTCATTAACCTTAAAAAAATAAGGCTCACTAATAGCCATTACCTTCCATCAGTCCGTTTAACATGTCCCATTCAAACGATGAAATTGTATCCTCTGGGTCTATAGAAAAAAATGATAATTGATTGTTGAACAATTTACATCCCAAACAGTAAAAAATGCAGTAAAAATAATTCATTACAAGTCATTACATTTTCGTTTTTGTTTGCTGTTCATTTGCATAAAAATGCAACAACTGTTAATTAAAAAAAAGGGTAAATCCCAGTAATTAAAATAAACCAGTATGGATACTAGTTAACAAATTTATGTAACTATATACTGTGGCTTTTTCTTGAGTTCTATTTACTTTATGCCAATTCTGGCATATATTTTGATGACATAATGGTTCTTATTTCAATTTAGTGAATTTAAGTTAGTTGTAGAATAAAATGAAAAGGTGCTTGATGGTTAGTACAAAATTCCAGTAATGACACAAAACCATTACAAGTAAACCAATTGGGCATACTGTACACAAGATTCCAATGTATGTTAAGAAAACTGAACATGAGAGTCTTAAAAAACAAACTTGGAGTAGGATCTTCGGTTTGTTTTGGTGGTAAGTGTTCATCTGTTTGTTCCGGGTTTGAAGTACCTGCAGAATCTCTGAAGAGATAATTACAAATAAAGTTTATATACATATCATTGTCAACATAAAAAAAGTTTGGAACATTTTATTACACAAAACGTACAGTAATATCTCTATTATTTAAAACACACTGTAGTTTAATCGCTGCCTTTTCCAGTTGTTTAAAAAAAATTACAATTCTCAAAAAATCTAAAATCTGTATGCAATGGTAAGAGTTCATTAATATAATAGTAAAAAACAAAAGTCTGAATTATAAGCTTTTTACAATGACTAATTTATTTTTTGTACTATACTCTCAAATCAGGTAATGGTTTTCTTGTTACTGGTTAATTGGTGACAAATCAAGAAATTAAAAGTTAACATAAATAAATTGCAGTTTCACATTAAATTTGCTCTTAATACCTGAGTGTGAAGGCTTAATATAAAGTAAATTCCTCCGTTTTCAAAGGTGCCCAAAATTATTTACTTTTTAGTAGGATACTGTGGGATATTCATGTCGGTTAAAAAAATCATTATCAGAATATATGGGGTACCCTATCCTACACAGGGTTTAATCTACTTAGTAGCCTATTGCAGAAACTATGCTTACCTAGGCCTGCTCAGTATAAACCTGAGTGATTGGTTAACCTCATACATTTTGTAGTAGTCATCTGAAAGGCAGGTTTTCAAATTTTTCAAAAATTTTCCAATATTTTGATTTGCTGCCCCATTTGTGATGTCATCAAGCAGATGTCCACCTTGTTCAACAGTAAACTTTATCTTGAAAGTTTCCGACGATCTGAATTTGCCAACAACTGCTTGCGGATATAGGCGAACTACAGCGAAACAAATCGCCGCCGAAATGCCACCATTTCGAATGACAGATGACAAGAAATTAAACGGTATCGATTTAATGAGATCAGTAGTTATGTCTTCCGAATCACCCCGCCAAAACAAACTTGAGCGAATAAATTTTAGGTCAGGATGACAACTTTCTATGTCCAATACTTCTACATCCATTTTAAAACTTATTCATATAAAATTTTAAACTGTTCCTTAAAATATTAATAAAACGGTAACTATTATCATAACTAAAACGAAGAGGAGAAAAAACAATCTAAACTACTGTAACCCTTGAATACTCTTTTACATATGTATTATATTTTCCGGTACCTACTACTTTATTAATTAAAGTCAAATATTCACCTTTAAAACAAGGGATTCTTTCGAATTGGTGTATATCAATAATTCCTTTTTATTTTGTAGTTTGGACAAAAACAGCTTTCCCAGGTAGTTTCCCAACGAAATTTTTAGGGGAAGTCCCTACGTAGATTGTTTTTTGGTGAAGGAGGTCGGCCTAGTTTTACTTATTATAACCCTTTGGTTGCTTTATTATACTGGTACTTGAAACAATATTTATAAAACCCAATGTATGCAGAAAAGCATTTCCTTTCTTAGGATATTCATATTGTATCATAATAAATGAGATGTTGATGAGTTATCTATTGTTATTAGATTACTGTAAGTTTTTTCTTTGTTGTAGGTTTAAATTCTTCGCATTTTTGGACGCTCGCCGATTTTACGTTATTGCCTTGTTTTGTTGATTACTTGATTGCCTGAGTTTCTGTATATTTGGCTGTACCTTTGCAGTAATGTACTTTAATGTGAGTTGTAGCCTACAGTTGAGTATTTGCGCTGTGGCGGTCGAGGATGTAGAGACCGGGCAACAATAAAATAAATTGGGTTGAAACGCTACATTACTTTATGAATTTAATCAGAATAACTTGCGTCCATGATCGGGTAAACGAGACAATTGTAGAGGCCATTTAGCCAGATACTGGTTTCGGCATAAAAAAACGAATGTTTGCAGGCCAATGACCCTCGAGCGTTGCTCAGTTAGTGTCGCATTGCTTTGTGGGTTATTGTGTCGCCTTTTAGCAGAAACCCTTTTAGATAAAAATCGGCCACTAACTGGTCGATTGGGTTTAACTTGAGTTAAACCTAAACAGTAGACGGGTCTTAATCATATATACTACACATTGCAATAGCTCCGGCCTTCCCACGGTGGGCACTTTGCTCACTATATATATATAGGCTACAATGATAAAAATTATTTTGTTTTCTGCTAGTCCAGTGAAATTGACAGAGGCAAAACCATAAAATTTCGGCCATGCACATTTAAATGCTAGTTAACATTTTTGGAATTATTGGTGTGTTGATCCAAATCAGTAAAATCATATCAATGCAATACAATATCTGCGGTAACCAGGCACTGGGCATGAGATAATCTGACGTTTGACGGTGTCAAAGCCGTCAAAGGGTTTTCCCTGTGTCTATAATAAAAAATGATTTTTCTCTAATACCGTGAATTTTGGTTAATTTTTCGAAATTAATAACCGCGAAAGGTTGTAAAGAATAAAAAACAAATCATTATCATCGCGCAATTTATCAATTAATCACTCCAGTTTTGTTTGGTTTATTTTCTCTCTTGATTCAACTGATTTTATTAGCATCACATGGTCACAGTGCGAAAATGGAGTGTAATATTATCATTAGCCACTACAGAGTTGTTTTAAAACCTCCTGCTGCACAGGATAATAATGATATTCTTGTATTGATGTTTTGTTCCAGCAACCGCCGACTTGAATATGTTGGGTTGTCGACAATGCTGGCTTGGAATGGGGTGGTCCTTGGCTGCAGAGCGACGTCGGTTTCTTCTTTATTTTCTTTATACTGAGCTGGAACGATGGGAACAAGAGTACAGGTGATGTCATAATGACTGTTGTCTCCCGTCCACATATCAGCCATCAAACATACCTTATACACTTTGATGATGACATCACAGGTACTATTGTCAGCTCACAAACACGGCACTCGTCGGCATCAAGGCGGTTCTTGCGGCCCGCCAACGATATATATAGATTTAATCTGAAAAACAAGAAGAGAAAAGGACGTTTGTTCGGGAGACCTCGGCGACCCAGGCCGCAACAAGTCAAGCATTAAGTGCTTTTATTTGGACCGTTTCGACCTTGGAGACGCTGAGGGCTCCAGTGCCGGAAAGGTCGTGGTCAGTGGAGCGATGTTACGCGTCGCGAGCAAGAAACAGGGGGCCCAAGCCCGAGGGACCTATTAGCGTGGGGGTGAGAGGGTAAAAAAAATTAAAAAAAGTAAAAAATTGACAAACACTTAAAATTTAGTGCTAATTGAGCTAAGCTATTTATTTCTCCGGCACTCGTTAAAGGTGGGTAAATTGACATTGGGGGCTTTAATTAGCCCCCGTCGTAGGACACAATTCGTAAAAAAGATTGTGGGTGCAGGGGCTCCGGAAAGGAACCCGTGGTTGTGCTCAAGAGGAACGTGGGGATAGGTGGTCAACGCAGGGTTTGTTCCTCTGAGCTGCACATCCAGTTTGTGTTTTGTAAGTGTAAAAAATGCAATTCTGTTTAAATTAGTGCAAGACTTTACAAAAACATTATTAAAACCAAGAGCAAAGTATACAAAAATCTGTGGTTACAAAAATATAAAATGTGAAATAGAAAAAACATTTTTTTGACGACCTGCATCTTGTGAAACATTAAAATACATTTATAAAGGTGTTATATACATGGAAAAATAATATGTACAAATTCCTACGTGTGGGATGTGCAGCCCAGGGCGAGTGGGGTGGGGGTGAAAAAAGGAAAAAAAATCTATTGGGGGATTTGAGGGTGAAAAAGTCCCTATACAAGAAGAATTGACAGGTGCTTGTTCGGCGCCACAGCCGCGAATCTTATCTGATTGGGTTCTTTGGGATTCCGCCGTACCTGCGTATAGCCACGTGTTATGGCTATACCCTCGACGCTAAAAATTGACCAATTGCTTGGCCAGCTTTTAGCGAACCGCGCCTCGGATTCCGGGGGCAGCCAGAGCAGTGTTGTTAGTCCTGCCCCAGATCCTACGACCAGTGCGTGATCGTATTTTTCGATCTTTTGCGCGGTGATCGTATTTTTCGATCTTTTGCGCGGCCGCCGTATCGAGGGTCGACGCGCAGGATTGAATGGGTACGTCACGTATGCGACCACCACGGATCCGGCACGATGACGAGCGACTATGTCGGGTCGCAGAGGTTTGCCTACTCGCCGGAAATGATTCTCGGGACGTCCTGTCGACGTCGACACTGGCGAATGTACCGCGAGGGATAGCGGCGAGGACCTCCACAAGCACCGAATCATGCTGTCCAAGATCGCCTTCATCGACTTGGGGCAATGATTCAGTACGTGCGGGAAGGGCCTCTCACCTCCGCGCCACACCTACGACAGGACTTGTCGTAGTTCGGCGCCCTTGAGAAACAGGCCTTGACCGAGCGCGTTGAAATTTGGTTTAGCCGCGCTTTAAGGCCAAAGAACAGGGCCTGAGGCGCCATTGAGGACGGGTTCTTGACCCAGTTGTTGTAGGCTGCGTAGGCTTAGTGGGCGGCGACGGTCTTCCCTTGGTTGGGAAGGGCCACCCCACTGATTCCGCAACCACAGGTTCTGCTTGTGGCGCAGCCTTCGGGTCAAGGAGCGCCGCACCCTGGGGGCGATGATAAAGGTGCCCTAGAGTAATAAGATATATATATAACAACTGTTGATTGACTGTTTAACCTGACAATGAAACCAGTAAATTTTGAGATTTAATCAATTAAATTATATAGATAGATAGTATATTCACTCTATCATATAAATCACACTGCCTTTGGACTGTAGCCACGACTTATCGGACGATTACTATAACAATGATAAATTCTCCTTCGCCGATTAATTGCGTATGATACACCTCATTTGTAAGCAATTAATTAATGGCTGTGATACAATTTTGTCATATTTTACCTTTGTCTAAAATCGTCATAATGGAACTTATTTCATCAAAAAGTATTGATTTTGGATGAGTTATTGTAAATTGGTTGAATAATAGGTTGTAAGTAGAATTGTTTAATTAGCGCCCACTTTGGACCCTTCGCGAAAATTCGTCAACCAAAGAGCAAAGGTAACTGATATTATATGTTCGTTGCAACATGAGTGCCAGCTGCTAACATTGCTGGTGACAGATAGGTCAAGGCGACGACATGCCAGAAGGTCGTTTCTGTTTTTCGTTTTGCACGATGTATTAGTTGTATGTGTTGGTATATATATATAACTTCACAACACAGTCTCATACTTTAATAACCCCGACACGTTACTATACCGCAACGGCACGTGGGCTATATCAAATATTATAAAAGACGGAAAGGATTTGCAGTAAAATAAAGGTTTGGCCATTCAGGTTAGCTTTATTTTGTAGTGGTACAGTTAAAATCAGCGTAAGTGTTAGAGTTACAAATAAGTTTCCTAACTTAATGCCTTCGTATATCTTTTCCGTTCTTTAAATGCAGCCAGTCATTTGTGACCGTCCAATAGTAATGTCTCTATGTGCCCTATGTGGTCGTTTTTTTGTACTTAATACCAGTTCACGTATCTCAAATTTGCATAATATTTACCAGTAGGTACAGAAAGTTTTTACATGGTTATTCTTATTACTGTGCTTTACGTTTACGGGTGCCTCTAAATACTACAGGACCGCTTGGATCGCTTGGAGCGCTTTGATCACTTTATATTGCTATGGAAAGTAATTCTTACCCTGTCCCAAACACTAATCCCAACCCCAGAACTAACTTAACCCCAACCCTAACATTAATATCATGGCTTTTGTAATTACGAAGTATAGTAAGCGATCCAAGCGATTTAAGCGCTCCAAGCGGTCCTGTAGTATTTAGAGTTACCGTACGTTTACACCTTGTTATATACCGTCTTTGGAAATTGTAGCCATAATATTTTATATTAAACATCGTCGTTCTGTAGAATAAGTAGACACCAAGCAAGACCATAGATAATCCTTAATATAGGTATTTAAGTTTTTAATGTGAAGTGCATTTAATGTTAATTTAAGTGTTTAAATCAATTTTATTTATTGGCAATAGAAATATTAGCTATGTGGCTATAACACAGGTATACATTATATTTTTAATTCAGCAAAAATTTTAGACAATTTATATAATTATGGCAAAATGGGGGGAAGGTGACCCACGGTGGATTGTTGAGGAAAGGTCAGATGCTCATAATGTGAATAACTGGCATTGGAGGGAAAGGGATGCATCAGATTGGTCTAAGAAGAAGATAAAAGACGTGCTTCTAAATTTAAAAGTTGAACATGAGGGAATTGGCTCTTGTGTGATATATGAAGTCCATGAATGCAATGGTGAAGCCTCTGTGAGCAACAGAAAAAAGAAACTGATCTGTTTCTATGAGTTCTGTGTAAAAGCAAAGTGGAGAGGTTCACTGACGGGAAGCGATATTAAGTACAAAGGGGAGTTGGAGATTCCGAATTTGAGTGAAGAAAATAGCATCTGTGAAGTTGATGTTAATGTTGGGTTTGGCAAAGACCAGCAACAGTGCCAGGAATTGAAAGATTTAATGCGGAAACGTGGGACTTATCTCATTCGTCAGCGGTTACAAGAATATGTTGACTGTCTACGACATGACTTTGCAAAATCGTTGCAGCTGCCAACGAACCAGGAACAAGAAATTATTTCGAAGAATAAAAACTTAGAGATGAACATTAGTAACTTTGCTTCGACCAAGGCTGAAAACAAATCTAGTGAAACCCCCGGTACAAAATTAAGCACAAAAAAGCTGACAATGACAGAAAAATTTTTTACAGATGTTTCTGATCTATTTAAAAAGATGACAAAGAAAGAACTAATAAGTGCATGGTCCCGAAGTCAAGTGGATGAGGATGCTGTAAGTGGCGGAAGTTTTTCACTCTTCGATGGAAATGTTACTGGAGATTTTACTGAAGTCATTCAAGATAAGAGGATATCTATGAGATGGAGGTTTAAGTCGTGGCCTAATGCTCACTACTCAAATGTGACATTGACTTTTAAGCAGCAGTCTGATGGAACGGAAGTGAAGTTGGAGCAAGTCGGAATCCCACAAGACAAAGTTGAAGCAACGAAAATGGGATGGAAGAATTACTATTGGTCGGCCATAAAGATGACATTTGGATACGGATCTCAAATTTTATAATGAACATTATTTGTAATCTGGACTTTATGTCATTAGGATATTTGACTTTCCTCATCTGCTTGCTAAATTTCATATTGAACATAGTTCGGCGATTAAGTGTTCTAGTTAAAAGTTTAAAAAGTTAAAAATTCAAGCCAAGAATTTAGTAATTTCTAATTTGCTTGGTGTCTTTTTATGTGAGATATCCTAAATTTTTAATTGTTGGTATAGTTTATAAAAAATTTATTGAAATTCCTGCTGCTAAATTAAAACACTTGTTTTCTAAATCCTATTCCTTGTCAACCATATTTGTGTATTCATTGACCAATTTAAAACTCATGTATTTTGTTAAATATTTTTGGTTGACTTTTATACTGAGGCCCCCTTACAAATTTATCTAAAAATTGGTTCCATAATCGCCATTGCACCATTGTACTAAATACCATTTTTTCAGGAACTTTAGGAACCTGTAAGTTATCAAGAATCTAAACCATGTCCAACCTTACCCAACTTAACGATGCCCAAAAGAAGGAATTGTCCGACATTGCACATCAGATTGTGAAAGATGGAAGAGGAATCCTTGCAGCAGATGAGTCTTCAGGTTCACAGCGCGTTTTTTGAGCTTGAGCAGTGAATTAATAAGCTGTGTTTTGAGTTTGAATTACAATGCATTATGCAAGAATATTTATAAGCAATGATAGTCGATTATCAGTATATTGTGAGCATGCAGTTTTTTTATCAGAATGATTTTACTTTTACAAATATACACGGTATATTTGCATGATTCTGAGATTGCCTAGATGATATATTTTATGTTATAAATGTAGAAAGTAATATGCCTACTGGTATTTAGTTAGGGTATTCTGTTTTATAATTAAGGTGTCTTAGAAATTCACCAGGGTAATAAAACAAGCCCATTAGCCTTTTCCCTGAGACATCAAGATCAGGTTGTAAAAATTGACTTCACATTTTCTTTTTAACGTTAATTATAGAATAGTCTAGGAAGCCTAGGAAGTTTTAATTTCCTGCAGTAGTGTTCCATACTAAGCCTAGTTTTGCAGAAATGTGTAAGTTTAAGATTGAGCAAACTCATGACAGTGCTAAATTACAAGTATAGTTTAGTGTACACAGTGATTACGTGTGACCCGAAGGCATTTACAATGAAAAAAGGATGTCTGTTTGCCGAACGTCTGCTCATTGGAAACCATTTTACACAGACCGCCAGAATTGCCAGTCAAACATTTAATTATGCTTCAGTTTGAGGATTTGCATTGAGTGTTTGATATTTCAATTCATGGATCTTGTCTATGAATTTATTTAGTTTATTTAGTAATGCTAGCTTGTGTGGTAATTGTCACATTGCTTGCTTGTATGTTTGGCATGTTTCAATGTGTGCTATTTCCCACAAACCAATTTGCAGCTTCACAACTAACACCGTTTTTCGCTTATTACGTGGTTTCCTGATATAATAAGTAACCCTACACCAGACAACTGCAGAGGACATACAATAGGGTACAAAGCAAAGCCAGTATAAGTTGGGAACCAGTAATGAACAAACATCAAACTCTCAACGTTGTGCGTATTATGGTTTTATAATTACTTAAACGATACTTTTTAAGTTTTTCCTGCTGTCGAGAAAGCTACCAAAATCAACACTATACCACCAAACTATCTCTCTCCCAAGTTCAATTACTTACACTAAGACATTTATTACTTTAAAACATACAATGGGTGATTTAAGCAATGATGTAAAAGCGCAACTTAGGAGGACTTGCGCCCATATTATTGCTCCCGGTCATGGAATTCTAGCTGCAGATGAAAGTACAGGTATGTGGGAAATTTATTTCGAAAAAATCCAAATCAAATTTATATTCAAAAAGCAATAGCTTTTGCCTTCTATTCAAAAAAATTTATTTTCTGGTTTTCAGTTTTGGTAAGAATATATAAAAAAACTAAAAATCTTTTTAAACCTTGGGAATGCTGAAATTCATGAAATATTTTGCTTGCATGATTTTATGATTATAAATTAACAAATAGGTAGAATAATTTGGATTAGACCTAAAAATTAAAACAAGTGTATAAACAGCTCCTTAAGTAACTAGTTTCATGGGCGCTCATAGTTCCATGTGCACTTAAATGTGTGTTTGCTTGCATCAGTGGAAGTACATAAACACAACGTGACTTCTTCATGTTTATTTAAGTCCCGCCAGTCTAAAACCATATAAATAATAAATATGAACAGAGACTGTGTGTGCATCGTTGAATTACTTGCAGCTTTTAATGGATGTTGTATTTTCATAAACTTGCATATATTTGTTCCTGCTTATTAACATTGTGTTTGAAGTTGTTTTGTTTGTAGAATCACTAAAATGGACATTCATTAATGCTTAAAATGTATTATATAATAGAATTAGTTTTAAACATGATAACAATATTCACCTCAGCATATGTATAAAATTGTATATGTATATAATAATATATTATGGCATGATCACAATATTAGTTTTTAGGTCTTAATGTATGTCTATGTACACAGTGTTAAAAGCTTTACTTACACACATTCATACAATAACTCAATATTGCGACAGGTACTATGGGAAAGCGATTGGATATGATCCAGGTTGAAAATAATGAGGAAAATCGACGTCAATACAGAACATTGCTCATGACAACTCCAGATAGCCGTAAGTGTCTTGATAGAGCCATATGTTAGGATACACCATTACCGGAAGATGGAAGTTGTAAACTTGTAAAGTCTATGCTGAAGTGGATCGGCCATTCTTAATGAAAGTTGCTGTAAAAACCGCAGTTGAGTTAAATGACCAATACGTTTATATTCTAATGCCTTTTAGCACAGTTTCACAAATTTAAGCTTAAATGTTATTTAATACTGCATAATATGTTCCGATAAAAGAAATAAGCCTGTCCAAACCACAGAGCAATACCTTGGAGGAGTGATCCTGTTCCATGAAACTTTGTACCAGAAGGATGATGCTAATGTTATGCTAAAGAAACATCTAAAAGATCGTGGCATTCTTATTGGAATCAAGGTGTGTTAGTTTAACGCTTAATGTGGCATTTTAAACTTTATAGTGTTTAAAGTTGTACCTGATACCTATAAACTACCTCTAGAACATTTTTTTGCACTGCTTATTAATAACACATCATCGGTAATACTCATTTTATTGTTTCTTAGGTTGATAAGGGCGTTGTGAAGCTATTGGGAACCAAGGATGAAACTACAACTCAAGGTAAAAAATTACACAACAGACAGTTATGGTCCCCACAAGAAATCAATTTTGTAAAAGTTTCTTCGGAGTGTTTGAGTGTTTCCACTTACAGTTTAAAACTTAGCATTTTGTATATTTTAAATTTATAGTTTCAAGACAAAGTTTTGTTTTAGGAATAATAGTTCAATAAAAACTGTCATGGATCATGACTCATGGTCTTGAAATCGAAGATGGTGTCATCCGATCCCTGACTATTTGTAAAATGGTGATATCCTTAAAAGAGATGGCGGGCATATGGTTTTCTTTGATAGAATAAGTTCTGTATTGTAATTTTGTGTGGGATCATATCAAAAGATAAATAATAAAAACAGAATTTTGGTTTGTATACTATATCGGTTAGCAATACAGCATAAGTTAAGCAAAACAAATCATTTGTAATATTATGCCTAAAAGCAGCTAGAAAGTTTGACATTCTTCCGCAGTAAGTGATGTTTTAACATCAAATGGGCCATAATTTAGTGGAGTCTAAAAAGTTTTCAATTTCTTAGTGTTAATTTTTGTTAAAATTATCATTGTGTTTATGTTCATACTTCATACCACTTAAAAATAGTGTCTTAATTGCTTAATTTCTTATGAACCATTTATATTAATAACCTTGTGGCTCCTGTTGCAGGGATTGTATGCATATACCCATCCTATATATCTACTTTAAGGACTTGATGGTCTTGGTGAAAGGTGTGCACAGTACAAGAAGGACGGCTGTGACTTTGCCAAGTGGAGATGTGTGCTGAAAATATCAGATACCACCCCTAGTCAACTTGCAATCGACGAAAATGCAAATGTTCTTGCTCGTTATGCCTCGATCTGCCAACAGGTGAGTACGCAATTCATTAGGTTACTTCACAACCTATATTTACTACCAAATGACCTGCATTAACAAAATACTTTTTAAAGTTGATTAACATTTAACACCCTCGTTACTTTTGATTCATCGTTAGCATACCATACTAGAGTTAAATTTTGCACATTGCACTATTTCACACAGAACGGCATCGTACCGATTGTGGAGCCTGAAATCCTCCCAGATGGAGAGCATACCTTGGAGCGTTGCCAGGAGGTCACAGAGAAGGTAACAATTGCCTTTATGTCCTTATTTTCGTCTTTAGAGTTATTGTTTTAAAATATTTAGATGCGGCATCAGCACCTGCTTAGTTGATTTTAAATGTTTTACATAGCTTTGAATTTATTCAAGACTGACAAAAAGTGACACACATTACTAAATAGTTTAAATTACTGAGAAATATTCATTTTTTTCTCAGATAAAAGTTATATTCATGCATAACTATTTAACCATTTCCAACAATAAAGACTTACATAGCCTTGGCTACCAAAATATATGTTAAAATGAACACACCTTAAAATGTCTGTTTGCTTAACACTTGTTTTGTTTTGATTGGCTAGTTTGAACACGCCCCAAAAATTTTAACCAGTGTGTGTGCAGCAAATTATTAGTTTGAATCTGAAGAACTTGTTCTGTAGCATACTGCCCTTAAGTCATGTAAAATAAATAAATTACAATTATGTTAAATTTATTTTCTTTGTTTTGCATATCAAATTGCACTTTTTGACTTTCATGTTTTTGGGATTTATTAGCTGTTTTATTGACTAAATTCAAAACTTAAATACATGCACTGGCATACTGCTTTAACCTGTATTTATGTTATATTGTTTGCTTACATAATGTTATACACCAATTTGCTTGGTCTAATTATTTAACTAAGCATAGATAGTATTTATTGAACTTCATATTTATTAAAGATAAAGATGTCCAACTTTATAAATCGACACTTAACGGTCACAAAACTGTAAAAGCTTCTTCTGAATCTAAAATCAATGCAATTTAATTAAATATGTGATTAAAAGCGGGCCAATCAATAAACTTGTGTGACCTTGGATAATTATAAATATTGTATCACATCGGCCTATAGCCCAAACACTGCAAACAGCAATCAGTTTTATTATAAATGTTATCATATTGTGGATCCTCTTAAAACTGCTCTTTGGGTAAAAGCAATTACTTTAACATGGGTGATATAGATCGTTTTATAGTATAGGAAGACGGAAGAATGTTTAACTTTTAAGTATAATGTCATAGGGGGAACTAAGTGTATGATGTCATAAGGGCTACTGTGTTCTATGTCACGTAGACAGTCAGACAGTTTATCCTTCACTGGTTTCTTTCCTTCCAGTAAAGAACTACGCTTAATACTGGTTTTTTAATGATAAAGCATTAACACTTCAAGCTTTACTGATTAGTTTCAATCAGACTCGAAACAATGTAAATGTGATTCCACATATAATGTTACCCAAAGTCTCACCAAGCTATAGAGTTTCTCCTAATCTAAATGATATTCCTTGGTTATGCACGAGTTACCATTAGTTTGATTTTATCAGCAAAAACACTAACAATAGTCAGTATGTTATTGTATTATAATTGAAATAACATTTATTTATTTTTAGCAATTTAGTACAAAAGTTGCAAATCCGGTTTGTATACATGATTTAATCATTTAATAAAACAAATTGTTACTGGAATAATTTTTAATATATTACTAAATACTAAGACATTAAATGCACCTGTATTGCATCAGATTAAAAGGTCATTGAAAAAATATGTACCGGTAAATGTTAAAAAAATAAGATAATTATTACACATTATTAATCGTCTTTGTGGCTTGTAAGAGTAGTGTTTTTCAAATAATTACTTTTATGTGAATTCTAAGTTGTTTATGAGTATTTGCTGAATGACATACGTTGTTTTATTTCCGCAAAAATGTTGGTGGTTTAGTGTGCCGTATAGACATGGTTGGTTTTATCCAATAATTGTTTGTCTTATCTTACCTTACCATGTTTAACTGTGCTTGTGGTATTATTAGCATAAATATGTTTTCTTGCCAAGGGCTGCAAAATTGCATTAAGCCACTCTGCTAAAGTAAGCATTGTGTTATTTGATTAAAAAAAACAGTACACCTAAGGATTACACAACAACTATGTGCTTTTATTGTTATAATCACAAGGATTCACGGGTAATGGATTCTTGGAATTGGCTTATTTAATTTTCACACGTGTAGTATCAACTCCCATGAAACTGCATTTAAAGAAACTCATCAGTTGGTCGAAAGTTTTGTGGTTTAGTTGATTGATCCATGTGAAAAATAGAAACTCTACTAGTGTAATATGTTGTTATATTTTATGGTTAGGACTAGTTGTGTTTTTTTCTTAAAGTAAAAATAAAATAAAAAACTAGCCTAAAGATTTTTAGTCTTTATTAAGCATTAAAATGGGAATCCTAGATTATATAAAGTCTTGCTCTCAATTTGGATTTTGTATTCTACCATTGCTAATTTCCATTGGCCATCCAAAGTACACATTACACAGTTCTCTGTCTATCCCATATTCATCACTGCCACTTTTCAGTTATGTTGTTAAAGTGACCAGCATGTAAATATTTTAAAATTTGGGACCGAAGATATTTTAATAGGGGATACAGCTTTTTTTTTGAGATCAATCTATTGTTTTGCAACCGCAGGTGCTTGCAGCTTGTTACAAGGCTCTGAACGACCACCATGTTTATTTGGAGGGAACTCTTCTTAAGCCTAACATGGTTACAGCAGGACATAGCTGTCCAACCAAGTACACAGTGGAAGCTGTTGCAGAAGCAACAGTCACTGCTCTGCGACGCACCGTTCCCCCTGCAATGCCTGGTGTGTATAACTACCTGATTTGAAATTATTTAAGGAGTTGAGTCATTTTATGTGAAGAAAATAACGATAGACAGATGTACACAGAAAAAACCTGGGAAATACTTAATTATGGAATAATATAAATTTTAGGGTCGAGCAACAATGCACTGATTAACCAAGGAAACCTACAGTTCGCAAATGGCTTGTTTTCGTCCCATTATCTATCGGTTGATTAAGTCTGACCACCATGAGCAAATATTGTGCATATATCACGTGTAATGCGCCAACAGTGCAATATACTCCCAATGACTTCAGCCGATAGCACACTGAAAACTTTACTCAAAAAGTCAAAATTATCACTTTTATTCCATATCGGATGCAAATCCATATGAAGCTATCAGAATATTAAACAGTCACAAAATAAACAAAATCTTCCAGGTGTTACTTTCTTGTCTGGTGGTCAGTCTGAGACGTCGGCTACAGCTCACTTGAATGCCATCAACCAAGTGAAGGCTGCTCGTCCATGGGCACTGTCTTTCTCGTACGGTCGAGCTCTCCAGGCCTCTGTGCTGAAAGCATGGCAAGGAAAGCAAGGGAATGTGAAGGCAGCTCAAGCCACTCTCATCCATAGAGCCAAGGTGAAGTCTAATTACACTCCCCAAACATTAAAACTAACAACTAACCAAAAGGTTTTTATACAAACATGTCTAAAGCCACATGAAGACATTTATTTTATGACCAATAACAAAGTCGATTAAAAGTATCATTCTTTATTTCTCCACGTAAATGAACATGTCGCATTATTAAATGTCGCATTTTGTATTATAAAAAAAAGGTAAATGAAAGCTATTAAAGCTTTATGATACTATTACTATCGATACTAATTTGTCCACTGGATTACCTGTTGCGGCCATTGACTAGGAAACAATCTTAACTCTACAAAAGAAAATAAACTTTTATTTTAAAACTTCGCCTAACTTTATAAATTGTATCCAAATCGAAATTGCCTTTATTTTACGTTTTTGATATGGATAATTAAATCTGCCATTTCTATCCTCGCTTGCGGAAAACAACACGTTTATACACGGGTATCGTCAAATAGTTCGTGACCACGGTATACTAACCGAAGATACTGCAGTGTGTTGTATAAGATAGAGTAGAGACGTTGCTACTATCTTAGTTCAACCCAATTCATACCCGCAGATGAACTCGCTCGCTGCGGTCGGCAAATACGAGGAGTCTATGGAAGCCCAGGGAGCCGCAGATGCTGGTTCTCTTCACGTTGCCAATCACCAATATTAATTAGTTCAGCAGTATAACTATAATTACCCAAGCCCTCGGCACAGTACGTCTCCATTACTCTTAAGCTTGCAATGTTGTAAAGAAATAAATTAGCAGTGTATGTTACATGGTGTTGTGTTCATTGTTTTTACATGCCTAGCTTAGAAGCCTGATTAGATATAATGTAAAGTCGATTGCATTAACCGGCGTGACACAATCGCTGGGCTGTTACATTGAGTAATAAAATCCCCGGTAATAGTTAACGACAGCTGATATAACGGAAGGCATTGTTCGCACGTCCTATCGCACGATTTGATTTATTTATCCTTCCTGAATCAAAAATTAGCGTCGATGTTGCCTACTCTGGCTAGAGTAAGTCGTTTTTCGTTTCTTTCGCCGAAGTTTAACTAACTGACTTCTGTGGACACGATTGGGTTGAGTTATAACTTCTGTCGTTCTACACACAGAAATGTTTAATATTTCATATCACTAAGGTTTTTAACGATACGTTTAAACTGAATGATACATGCAAAAACAGTATTCTACAAGAGTCGCCTTCTTTATACTAGTTCTAACACTTGACTGGACAATCGTGGGGAAACTCATTACTTCAATACATTTAGGTTTATTCCCCAGGATTAAAAAACGTTAAACGCGGAATCGTCAGATTGCCACAAGAAGCACCCTGACACGGTAAATTTTGGTAGAAGCTGCGTGGTATCAAGTGGGAGCTCCTACTCTACTCCAAGAGCACATTTTTTTAGGACGATACCCGATACCACAATCTGCTTGGTTATGGCCTCCTTTTAATGGCGACAGTCTTTTTTGGAAACCAATACTCTCTTTTAAAACTGTATAGCGCCCTTAATTTGCAGCCAAAGAAAGATAAAAAAAAGATTTGTCGTCATTAAAAGGACAGCGATAGTGAGCAGAAATTCCACTTGGTTCTGGCATTAAGTGCCCTGTACAAGGACATAACCCTGGCAGTATCCGATTAGTGCCTTGTACAAGGGCATAACCCATGGCAGTACCCGGTGAGTGCCTTGACCAACGACATAACCAGCTAGCGAACCTGAAAAACCGACAACCAGTTTTGAAACAGCAACACTTCGACTGAAAGGCGAAGAACAACAAGCTATTCGGTCGGACTTATGTTTGTCGTTAACAATGGTGGGCTTGAGTACAGTAGCTGAAAAGTTATTGCATTGTTGTCTCTTTTATTTCATGACTGTTCAATTAATGCATACTGACTTTGGAAGCAACTGGTAAACACCTACTATAATTTAATTTTAGAACTAAACGACCCCCACACAGTTTTAATTAGTCAGATATCCGACTTTAAAAATGCTAAAAAAACATCAATGTATGATTGGAACTGGTCTGTAGTTTCTTGTACCAATTAATTGTGACGAAACAAACACTTCCAAGGGATGTTTTGAATAGTTGTGCCAAATATACCTAACCGGTAAATCAGCATTTAGTAAGTAGGGGTTAATATTTTGTTATAAATGGTGAATAAAAATTTATACGATCCTATGCTTTAGGATAGGACACTCAACGCCTTCTCGTACGTGTCATAACATACAAGTACAACATGTTATACATGGTAAATCATTAAACGGCTGGAAATAACGGGTTAACAACGCCACCTACACTACTTGTTTTTCTTGACCACTGTATACACATCCAGCCCCTTTTCTTCGGTCATTTCAGGATTGCTGAATGGTGCATTGATATAACTTGTTTCTGTGACGTCACTTTTTGCTGGCGTCATCATTTCATCAAGGCCGGATGATAACGTCATAAGATCGTTGATCGCGATGTTTAAGCTGTTGCTCGATGTAGTAGCATCTGATCGGTTCGGTGCTGGGTTCTTTATTGATTCGTACATTTGAACGTCATTAGTAAATTCGCCAACGACTGTTTTATTCGCACGTTCAATTTCAGGAGCTGCTTCATGCACAACATCGTACATGTTCTTATTTTCTATATCTGCGAGACCGTATCATAAAGACAGAGTAAAGTTTAACGAGATAGGCCAACTTAACAACTACTCTTAGAATAAACCAATATTAGCTCTACCCTTAGTACTGACCCGTGCTCTCTTACTTTTTGTTCAAGGTTTAAATTTCTTTTGAAAATTTGAGTTATATATATTTTCTTTAACATAAAAAATGATCGAAAAATCAACCAAAAGTAAACTATAAAGGCTTTTTATTTATTTACTTATTTATTTGTAGCAGTATTATTTTCATCTGTGTTTTAGAAACACATCTTAACTATTAAGACACCAGTACACAGTGCATCATTACACCAACGCTATTTTAAGAACTGCAGTGGTGTAGACCATACCAACAAAATATCCTTATTTCCGTATTGGATATGTACGGCATGCAGCCTTTTGTACCTGTAAATTTTATTACCTGCATCACTAATTGTATCGAATGAATGATCATCTACCCAAATATCGTCACTTGGAAGAACGTCGGTACTGCAGAAAATAACATTTTTTTACTTTTGTGTTATATAGAGCGGTCGCATGGCAGAATGGTTAGCGTGATCGTTTAATATATGTCCATTTCTGTGTAAACAATGTTATTTGTAAAGGTTTGAAACTTATCCCACGAAAAAATAAAACATATACGATCGTGTCTTTTGTACATGTGTTTTCGTGTCTCGTCTTCCGTATGTTCCCTTCGAATAGGCAATATAGAAAAAGCGTTAAACCGCAATGACAATGATTCCGGTATAGTCATGGTGAACTGATATCACGTAATCATCACAACGCAGTTGCTTCGGCATCCAGACTGTGGGCGGTAAAACGGATGATTTCCCGTACCATAACGACATTCACAACCTCACAAAACGCATGTGTATATTATCGTGTCAAGGTGTCTGACAAACCTTCTCGAACGTTCCTTCTTGAAATAGGAAATCAGAAGAAGTACTTTGATCATCAACATCGTCCCAGCGGTCGCGATTATGATGTTGCTGTCTAGACTTGCGCCTGAAACGCAATTATAAATCCTAGTGTATTCTTTAACATTGCCTTATTAATAATACACTATATAGAAGAAATTGTAAGTATATAATTGAAACTGCGTAGCCTAAAAATTGCAATAGACATACAGCCCCTTAAAAATGCAGGATTTATACAGCCCGTGTGCTAGGAGTTTTTAATCTGCCCCTATTGCAATCTGTATATTCGTTGATAACAGTATTGTTAGGATTAATCTATATACTATGAATGACTAAGGAGATATTGTAATATAATTCCTTTAATTCCACATTATAATAAAAAAAAGTTGTTAATGGAGACTATTTAGATACAGATTAGACTTTCATAATTTGGTTTGTTAAAGTATGTAGTTTATTAGGTTTAAATGCCAATTAGAGCTTAAACAACACGGCACAATGCTGTATTTGGTGCCAGTTTACTTTCCCGGCATATAAAGTCTAATGTCAAAAATATAAACTATTATTATTTATAAGTATAAATAAATTTTACCTGGATTTATTGGTAACATCGTATTTCTGGTTGCATTTACCTTAATCGTTGTGCTCATGGTAGCATTAATTATATTAACTATATGGCGGCAAAAAGTTAGTATACTGTTTTGCAGCAAATTCGTTTACACTGCTAATTCGAACTTTACGTCGATACTTAATATTTTCCACTATACACTTCTTACACAACACGTAAAGTTAATGCTGCCAGTTGTTTCCAAAGCCGACTGCTTCTCAGCGAACTAATAACTAAGTATTAAGAGAAACAGCAGGTAAAACAGCCCACACACATCGTCGCTATTTTGACTTACCACAGCATAGCATGTACTTAACGTGGTTAGTTCTTGTATGTATTTTTATCATGTTACAACTTCAGCAACATTTCCTAGTATATAATTAATTGTCAAAAACAACACCGCGGTATACACAGCAGTAACAAAAATCTACAACTGTGAGTACAACCAATGATCGGTTTAGGTTTAATGGTGTTTTAATATTGGAAAAACGACTATAGGTTGTGTATAAAAAGCATTTATTAGGATGAATTTTTTACTAATGTTTGTTTTTGACTCCTGTTTGACCGTCGTCACTATTTTTTTACAAAATTTTTAAGACTGGTGGCCTGTCAAAAATGTATGCTGTATAAAACACATTGCAAAATCTTACGTAGTCAGCAAAAACAAGCTATATATAAATTTTATAGCTCATATACGTAATGTTTCATCGTTAACAATTCCAATTTGACTAAGTCGATGTTGATAAATAAGGCACACCTAGATTTGTGTTTTAAAGAGCTATCGAGTGACATTTGATCAAACGTGCATTTGAATTTAGCATTTAATATACTCGGAATCCTACCAATGGAATGATGGTCTTATGTTTTTTTACTTTTACGGTGTGTTTCACCTTTACGATGCGTTTCTAATTTTAATAGGTTGCATGTTGTTTTTTCCACAACACCATTTAGACAGGAATGTCGTGTTGCTGACTTTTTAGTGGGAAAGGATGATACAATCAGGTTGATTTTTTCAGTAAATTTAACTTGGATTTTGTTACTTTGTAACTGCCATTTATTTTACCAAAAAATGGGGGAAAATCCCGACATATACTAAAAAATGTATAAAACAAAGTCACTTTTGTGACATTTTTGGACCCATTATTCTTTAAAATTTGATGATTCTAAAAAAAAGTTACATATGTTCCATCCTCTTGAACTTAAATATAAACATATTACACAAAATCCAACAGTAAACATATTTGCATATTACGTTTTAAATTATTATCAAGTAACATATAATAACTAAAAATGACAGATAATTACCGAATTAAGTTAATATGAATGTATATATGCACTCAAACGATAACATTAAAACAATAAAATAACAAAGATACATAAATCTTTAATATTATGTCCAAAAAGACAAAAGTTTCATGTTGCAAAAATAGGGGAAAGTCGGGACCAGTGAGCCACTTTTTCGAAAATGTTTCATAAGATTTCTATGGTTGATGCACTTGCGTTAAAAACAAGTGTTACCAGTGCTACCATATTTGGAGTTTATTTTGATAACGTTTGAAGCATTTTAAATGTAAGCTGTGCTGACAGGGGCCCAAAATGTACCAGAGACTCAAAGTGGCTCAATGGTCCCCTTACGGTTGGGTCCTTTGAGCCACCCTATAGGGGCCTTTGAGCCACTTTAAAATTAACAGTTTATTTTGATTGTTAATCACATAACTCAATCAATTTAGTTACCACAACCCACTTTAAACAAACAAAAGTTTTATTAACACTTGCTACAGTACTGTTATATTTATTACTGCGAACAGTTAACACTTTTCAAATGTATATTTAGACTGGTCTGCAGTGAACTGTTTTATTTCGTTTGATCTACTGGCGGTACCAATATACATGTGGGATTATAATATTTGTACAATTTTATCAATTGAAACAGAATGTATATCCTGTACAACCGGGTCTACAAAACCATCGGACTTTGGATGTTTTAGAAGAAAGAGATAATTCCAGTTCTTGCTGCAGCTTGCATACAAAAAAGGGCTCTTTTCCCAGTGTATTCTACTTCAACAAAATCATCAACTTTTGCATACGAAGATAACACCATGTTAAAACCTTTTTCAGCATCCGTCTCTTTACTGCTCTCTAAATTACCCGAACATGTGAACAATTTCTGCCTAGATATCACTCTTTCTTTAAGTGATGAGAATATTTAGCTTCTGCATCTCTCTTCAAAGCCACCTTGTATGGTTAATCTGTTATAATACTTGACTTCATCTTTTTTCGATTGCTGTTCTTTTCTCCAATTGGAGCATGTGGATGAGGCTGAAATTGCTGTTTCCGACTTACTCCTTCTGGATCTGAAACTGGACTGGTACTGTTTTCTTGCGTAAACTTTCTGGTTCTGGCTAATTAGAAACTTTGCTTGGCAAAAACATGTTCTGTTGAACAGATTTCTTTTTTCATGATGACAGATTCCAAAGCAATTTTCATTTCAACTTTACTGAAAGAAAGACCCATGTGAAAATTTCGTTTTAAGGGGCATTTTTAATTTGGGTAACTTCGACTAAAAGAATTTATCCTTAACTAAATTTCTGCAAAAGCATATTAATTAACATATTACCGTATTGCAGTTTGCATACTAGGTGTTTCGTTAAAAGAAAATTTTTAGGCTATTCAAATATGAAATTATGGTATAACCTATTGGCTGATAGGCCTGTATTGTACAAGTATACTTGTTTTTACATGATTAAACCATAAAAAAATTATTAAAATCACGATAAAATATTAACACCAGCCTTTAAAAGCCCGTCATTAGGTACGAAGTAATGGTTCATTGGTCCCTGTAAAAGGTGGCTCAATGGTCCCTACCTACTAAGTCCAACATTTTTTTAAAATTACCATTAAAAATATAGCTTTGATTTTTAAACAGTCTACTAAACAGAAACAGTTACCTATACTCTATCACTGACTAAAATTATTTAATCTTAACAATATGCTGCCTTATTGCTAAAACGAAATTACGATTGGGAGTCATAGTTTAAAAACAGTACACAAAACACAAAAACAACTACCACTTCAACAATATTTCCGCGAACGTCCCGCCATTTTCTACATAGTAATCAGTTTTCATAACGATTCGATTCGTGATTAAAATTGGCGCTAAAGAGTTTTCGTATTGATTTTAAGTGGGGTGGTTCAAAGGTCCCGCATGGTCATGGGTGCCGACTTTCCCCTACAAATGTCCAGCTATGCGACAATTGTCTAAAACTGCTGAGTCATCTAGACATATAGCGTACGTTGCTTGCTATCATAATGGGTTCATGTAAAGTAATTCATTTCCGCCAATTTACATTGCAAAATAACACAAATAATACATAAATTCATACTTACTACATAAACAAGAATATGGCACAACAAAATTATTAAAAAATTAATCATAATGTATCCAAGTAATCAAAACCTATCCATTTGATCATTTTTTAGATTTAGTTAAATTACGTGCCCTTTTGATTAAACTCTTTCTTTTCGGTTGTATTTGCTGAGTTGGCAAGTTTAGCTCATCGTCTATGGTTTGGTACCGTTGATCGGTCCCATAGATATCGTGTTGCGTGAAGGCATTGTTGTAATCTGCTTCTTTTACAGGTTCAGTAGATTTCACCATCAAGTACAATGGGACGTCCTCATCAAGTTGTTTCTGTAATGGTGCTTTGGGCTTTTTATGTTGTTGACTCGATGCTGGAGATTTAGGTTTTTTATGTTGTTGTCTCGATAAGAGAGCTTTGGTCTTTTCATGTCGGCTAGCACTGGCTGTTGTTTGATCATCACCATGTATCGGATCTTTCGGAATTTCATTCACATAACGAGTGCGTGTCACCATCATCGTTGTTTTCAACGGCATATCGTATACACCATCGTTGTTTTCAACGGCATTGTATATGTATGAAGTTAATGTGGTTGTAACAGTGTCGTTATATATAGTATTACCCGGTATAAATCATGGCAATTCGCTGGTTTCTGATATGCTTATAGATGGCAAATCAAGTGAATTTTCCCACAATTTATCATAATCAAAACGATGATTGATGTGTTTTCTTAACTTGCTGGTAATCGCTGTCCAGATCTCATCCAGCTTTTCGTCAGTATCACTTTGCACCACCTCTCGTTCGATATAAATTATTTCACGAACATGTTCAGGATCAACTAACCCTTTTGCATGATCGATGCACTGCAATAAATCTTCCCTGGTTGCTTTGATGTCGGAGATGTGCTTCAGGCATTCTGCCTTGTCCAACAGCGCCAAGCAGAGTATACTAAAATAGAATTTAACATAAGGTTAATGAATAATTTTTTTTTATAATCAGAGAGATCACCATCCTTTTAACGTATAAAGGTTTTACGAATTAGGTATCGCTATGTAGTTTTAATTTTGACTTTTTTTTCGAAAATGCCCCTACGATTTGTATCTTACTTTGTAACTCTTTTAAAGACGTTGATTGCTAATGCTTTTGATTTTAAAACCGGTTTCGAACATCGTAATTTTCCGGTTTCTTTAGTGTGATAATTCTCGTTTAATGCACTTCCAGAGAAAATGCTACTTACCCTGTAAATTGATATTCCTCGTCTCCTTTTGGTATGGTTAATCGAAGGAAGTCGATCAAATGCTGACAAAGACCGGCGGCATCCTTGATGTTTTCACAACGCATGAGGTGTTGAACTATGTCCCAAGCACAGCTGAGATATACTTTTGGTTCTTTATCACAAAAGTAATCCTGAACGGCATGTGTAAACATAAACAGAGTACCTTTGGGATAACGATTTAATATGTTTGATAAAACACGATCTGCAGTTGGTGCTAACTTTTCCCTAAATAGGTTATGAAGAATAAGTGATGCGCTTTTACACTGGGGATACTTCAAAACATATTTTAAAAGATCTGTCAGGGTTTGATGAGTTTCATGTGTATGTGAAGTTGCAAAACCCAAACTCAAAATACTTGAAGCTAGGAGTAAAGTAAACCCTGAGTTTACACTTATCTGTTGAGCTCGCGTACAACTCATTAATAACGAGACAAGGTCTAAAATTTTGGTATTTTCTAGTGACTTAGTTAAGGAATTTGCAAGAGTGTTGGATGCTTTTAAATTAATTGATTGTCCAGACAATAAGCCATTTTCATCAAGAAATCGAGCACATTCCTCATCATGAACTGCACAACTAAGTAGAGAAACAGAAAAATCAGGAAACAGGGTTTGAGTCGCATCATGAGCAGCGTCATGAAATAACGAATTAATCAAATTCCATGTTTTTTGGACGACGATGGAACATTGTCTGTATTTTTTGTTAATCAGCCAACATCGTAATTGACCAAGAAGTATTTCAATTTTTATCAAAGTGTTGTGTTCTTCAGCGTAGTTGTCATAATTCGAATACAAAATATGAAGTGCCTCACTGAACTGTTGAATTGCTCCTTGAGTATCGTCAATGAGCATCAAACACTTTCCCCAAATATCAAAGAGTGAAGCTGCTACACGACTATGTGTATGAATTACTGTTAGTTTCATCTATTTGCGACCCTGATTGGTAAAATTCAATCGCCTTTTCAAGTTCGGATCTGCCCTTGTGATAGTTTCCAAGAGACATAAACAGAACACGTTTCTCTGTTGATGTTAGTTTTGTTGAATTAATGTTTTCCAAGATAAACTTTTGCAAAACAGAAGAGGAAAAGCTGCTTGACCGTGAAAAGTACAAAATACATTCCAAAATAGAAGACATCGGACCTATGTCCTTATCTGTTAGCTTTTCGTTTTCAAAAACTACCGATCCGTCGCAAATGCGATCCATGTAGTTCAACAGTTGAGTGTCATTTAAGCCTGGTAACCACTGTTGAGTTTTCATATAGTGTGATGCACTGTGAGCGGTGGCATGGGTAAGAGCCTTTAAACCTACATGAACTGATTTAGTCGCCAGTGCTTGTTGTAATATTGATGCGTGGTTTTGAAGCAATGGGGTAGTATTGAAAGTCTCATAATCGACATCAGGTAAGAATCGTTCTTCCAGAGCTTGGGAAATATACCTCACTTCTGCTTCACAATTTCCCAACTTTTGGTGACATTTACTAATGGAGAGTTGAACATGAGCAATTATTGGATGTGAAGCTTTGTACTTATAAAATTCACAATATATATTCAGTTCTTTTTGGTAACTCTGAATAGCTTCTTCGTAATTCCCCTGACGCTTGCATATAACTGCACGGGCATGATGAAACTTTGCCATAATTCTAGAAGGTGAAGTATCAAGCCATTTCTGTGAAGTAGATATAATTTCGGTGAGGCTTCCAAAACATTTTTCAACATCTGTGCATTTTCTAGAACAAGAAATAAAAGTGTCACAAATAACGGGTGCTTGTGTACGAAACTGTGTAGCATTAGTTATATTCTGGAATGATTTACTGCAGTTTCGAACAGCCATATCATATTCGCCAAGTTGTTGGAAACATTGCGCCGTTCTAAGCAATATTTCCGTTGTGTTTTCTTGTGAAGACCCGTAGTAATCAAGTTGCTTTTTTACTGCTGTGTTGTAGCAGCCAATTGCTTGTTCATACTGTTTATCATCTTGAAGCATGTTTCCTGCAGCAATCAGCAAGTCAACTTGTGGTTTTACTAAGTGCTCACTATCGACGATTGATTGGTAAACCTGATAGAGGTCATCTGCCAAGTATTTCATTGCTAAACCAGTTGTTGAAGAGTTTTCACTTTGCTTTATTAGGTCAAATGAACTTTGAAAATGCCCCCACGCTTTAGCGTAGTTCTTTATGTAAACTTCACAGAGTGCCATACACTGCAATGCATTGGCCTTGCACTTTGTTCTGTCGGACATTAGTGGTA
>CH003244.1:184749-196630 GCA_000149265.1 Ciona savignyi | reverse complement strand
GTTTCTGTGGTATAAAGCTTCCAATGAGTTTAAAAGCCAAGCTTGCTCATAGCGCGGTTCGCTAGAACCTCAAGTCGCCTCAAAACAACTCGCTACAAACCGGCGATTCAACCTCGTAAACTATAGCGAGCTCCACATAGTTTATACACAGCTGTTTATTTTTTTCGTTATGATAACAGCATAAACATTAAGAACACAACAATCAGTTGCTAGAAATTTAATACCATACTGGATAACTTTGTCCGGCCGGTTGGCCTAGCGGTTAAGTGCGTCGTCTTTCAATCGAAAGGTTGTAGGTACGAAACTGGTCGCTAGCTAGTCGGTTGTGTCCTTGGACAAGGCACCACTTTACGGCCTGGACCCATCAGATTAATGGGTTCTACCAAATTGAAGGAACGTGTGAATCATACACAACACTGCAATAGCTCCGGTAACCCGACGGTGGGCGCGAGGTGATCTGACGATTGCCCGTGTGTTAACCCCCTTGGTTTTCCCATTCACGGGGATAAACATAAATATCCTATTCTCCTATCCTATATCCTATAACGCTTAAATCGGTACCTAACAAGGTATCGGTTATCTTGTGGGATGATGGGTTATACTTTAATCTTTCCTAATTGCTTGTTGTTGATTTTGTCAGGATTTCCTAACAAAAACGATCACAGATTGGTATTGAATGGTACGTATATTTGTTTAACTTAAAATTCCCTATTGATTTGTGCTGGTTTTAAAGGTTTATCCGTTTTATATATGTGGTAATAGTGTTTTATATTCAGCATGATCTTTTTATATTTTAATGTTTTTTTTAATGGTAACTTGTTATATGTAGAGTACGTTTTCCCCTTTTTAGTATATTTTACTCAACTTAATTTTCTTTACTATTTGAAGTGTGAATAATTCTTACCGGTCCCGAAATATTGGCTGTCAGAGAATAACCGGCGCCGAAAATTTGCAGCGACCGCCGTGCTTTTATGTATTCTTTGGTCTGTCGGAAATTTCAAAATGTTTTTTTTTTTCGAAAACAAAAAACCCCATAATTTAAAGTATTTTTGCTTGTTTATTTGCTATTTAATATACTTCGAGAGGCACACGAACTAAATTCATGTTTTCAGGGATAGTCCAAAGAATACTATGTCTTTGTTACCCATTTATATGCGGTTGTATTTTATGGAATGGAAAAAAACCTTGTTGTATATCTAAATGGAAAAAAATAATCTTTTTACCCTGTTTTAATTGCCAGCAAAGTGTTGTGATGTTAGACCAAAATGAATAAAAATTGAAAAATTTTTTTACGTTGTCGATCAAAATGTTTAAATGAGTTTTAAAGCAGGCTAAGTAGCGATAAGAATGGGCGCATTCAATATGTGTGTACTGTGTACATAGTTTCTTGTTTTTCGTTAAATGGTAAAGCTGTTAAAATAATTTAGGGGGCGTTCTACACTATTACTAAAAATGTAAGAAACCAAGCCATTTTACGTAGGCCATAACCAAGATCTAGCACAATACGGTTCACTTTACGAAAACGCTTACTGTGCGAAATACCTAATTTTTTTTATATCAAAGCAACGATTTTTGGAATAAATTTTTAACACATAAAAATGTAAAAAAAAACTTTGCGATTCTTAAAACTAAAAAATACAGAAAAAACTCTTAAAACTGTATTTAAGTGCCACGGCGCTCTATTTTTCAACCATTTTCATGTAGCGGCGTTCTATTAGAGGTGCTGTTAATTATAGGGTGGCGCTTTACTTTTTAACTTGCTTGTCAGAATATTAGCAAATTAAATTTAATTAATGAAAGAAAAATAAAGTGACACGTCCATTAGTTTGTGAATCGAATCATGACGAATTTATTCATACCAAGATGATTTAGTTCTGTCTTGAACATTTCAGTTTCTCCCAATAAATGTTTGTATTGTTTTAACTGAAGTTCTGGCCGATAATTCACGACAGGATGTCAGTATATATTCTGCATTAAAAGAGCAATTATACTGTAAAATTAAAAGTAAAAATATTAAGTATGCACATATTTATATGTTAGACCGCTCACATCTGTTATGCCTGCATTGGACCTACTAATTCTACCTTTCCAGACAATCTTTGTCACATTTCAACATTAAAAACTAAATTAAACAATATAATCACTTCCGTGTAAATGCCTATATGTGAAATTAACTTCTTTGCTGCAAAGGACATTTTGAAAATAAAACGAATTATAACATCCTTTGGCATCGATTTACAATATGTACAATAACGGGGACGCCAAATCTTAGACTCCCTCTCAAATTGCAAAATCGCACAATTGAGAAATTTATAATAAAAAGTATGTAAGTGACGTGGTAAGTAGTATCCAATGTCTGTGCTTCAGGCGACCTTATTGTTCGTTTTTTCTTATGGGTTGGAGCTATCACGCGCTCTCATTGTGTACGTATTTATCGGGTATCTTTATACATAGGTTGTGTACGAATTTGGTGTTACGTGCCTTTTTAGGCATGATTTAAACTACCCCGTGTCTGTCTGGAATCAAGGTGATTTTGTAACTGAACCATTGTGATTGTGGTGGTGTGATGTCCTCTAGAAACACAACAACGCACCGATCTTCTCGCTTTCTCTTCTTTCACGCCATTTTTGTTGTGCGATGACAGTTCGAAGCCAAATAATCGTTATCCAACATCTGTCAATGGACATACTTATGTTTAATTCCAGACGTAGGAGTGATTCCACTGGATGAGGGTAAGGCCACAGTAACATGACCTATCGGGTTCATAAGCTTCGCCACGTAATGGTTGTTACTGTTAAGAAGGAATGTTATAAAAAACACAAACGGCATCACTTGCAGTTTCCTATCAATGAATTCTGTAGGCGATGGCTGCGTTAATACTTTTAATAGATAGATGTCCTCGTACTAAATGGCATCGAATTAAGCGAAACCTAATATCGAACTAAATTGTTCTTCTTGACTCAATACCGCCCCTATTCGTTAATTGGCCGGATTGTGGACATTTTACCTGATGGAAAATTTTTAGACTGAGTACGTACAAAAACTGTATAAAGGTGAGTTTAAACAACCAGATGCACAACCGTGCCTCATCGTTAATGCTGATGAGAGGACAGACAGAGATATGTGCACTAAAAATAAAAATGAAAACGTAAGTTGATGGTCCAAGAAATTGTTCATGTGAATCACATCCGTTATACGTGAGGTACAGAAATGGAACGTTATGATTTGTGATGGACTCTTCACCTGAGGGGCTCTTCACCTGAGAAGCTCTTCACCTAAGGGGGACCTCACTAAAAACGTTTGTTTATGTAAATAAGTTGTTGGTGCTAATTACCACCACATGGACTTAAGTTCATTATGGCTGCATAACCTTAGCCCTGTAGAAAATATAATGAATATATGTTTTTAACAGGGGTTAAATTTATAAGAGATAATCTTGTTTTTTCACTTATAGGACAGGTAAGAAATAGTTTTAAGATCATTTTTTTGTAAAAATATTACTCGGGATCAACACTTTAACAACAAAATTTTCATTTTCGCTTTTGCATCCAGGCATTACTGAGTGGTATAATGGCTATCTACAAATATACATAATGTAGATTTATTTTTAAATGAATATTTTTCAATTGCTTAAAACTCGACTTTAATACAGAGAATTCGGAATTTTCCAGTAATTAGTTATTAGATAGAGACAGGCCCGGTGCTAGGAACCGCGGGGCCCAATTAGAAATTTGATGGCGGGGCCCCTACTCTTCATAGCAAAATTTATGGGTGTTTATATATCATAAAATACATACCAGTACATAATATTGTTTAGCAACCATATTCATTATGACGTAACAGGCAGACACAGAAATATAAATTTGACTTAGTTACGATGCATAACAAATTGATATTATAAAAAAAGCATATTATTTTACCTTTTATTTTACGTTTCAGTAGTATTTTAAACCTCGTAATACAGAAATACCCCCGCTAGCGCGGGGCCCCTTCAAGGTGCGGGGCCCAATTTGATCTAATCGGTCAAATCGGCCTAAAACCGGCCCTGGATAGAGACAACCATTGTATTTTGGGAATCACCGAGTAAGTACCCATTGTTCCGTCACAAGCAAACATTACCTTGCGACCCTCTACCTAAAAGGTAAAGTCAACGAGGTAGTTTAATTTTGTTTTACTGTTATATAAGCCACCCATCCCTTAGTATTTTATATATCTTATATTTTCGTCAGGTGAGGACAATAATAAGGTCGTTACTCCACGCCAACCGAAAATATAATTAGCTACATTGACCATGAATGATGTCCCAGAATCAAATAATGTCCTGCAACGTCAGCGATGCATGTCGTTGACACTAACTTTAATATATTTCTAAGATATCTGGACACAATATTTATTCATTTGCCTGTATGTTTTCTTGACGTCTATGTTAAACCAGCATAAATTGCGTCATAAACGAAATACGTAATAATGGGAGTTTATGTTGCAATCGCCTATACTAGACCGCATGGCTTTCTTTCTTTCCGAATTAGTTACCGTAGGGACTGCAGTGTACAATTTTCTTCCGATACCGTATTTTTCTGTACCGCTTAAAGCCAAAGTTTGGTGAGTGTGTAATACTCATGATTTACATATAGTTTCTTAAGTTTACTGATTTTATTTATTTATTGCTGGAAACCGTATCATGCCGTACAGTATCATCTCTACACCCCGTTTCGTATACACGTACCGAATTACCGTACAGTGTCTACCACCGTACCATTTTAACACCATCATTTTCGTATCGTATCTGTCCGTATCAACCCTGACCGCCAATTATACCCAGAGGACGTGAACTGTGTGTTTACTCAACCATAGGCGTCATTTTCAAACTAGCAACCCGTCATTCCACCCGCGGATGTAACAATACTATATAGCTCAGAGGACTGCCCGAGTTATGATGCCATAATATGTTTTTACTTTTACGATGTGTAATCTACAATGCGTTTACATTTTACAATTTCTTTTCTTGTTTTCTCGAATTCTAGGACGTAGCATATTGTTTTTACATTTTCTCCGTTTTTTTGTACCCGTTCGTAACAAGCATGTCGTGTAGCTGGCTATTTTGCAAGAAAGGATGGTCCAATTAAGTTAAATTTGTTTGTAATCAAAATGAGGTTTTATTTATTTACAATTTTTATTTATTTTACCAAAAACAAGAAAAAATCCTTGAACAATAAGTCAGTTTTGCCGGATCGCTTAAAGCTTAGCCCATATTCTATTTTATATTCCCTAACTCGCGGCAGGAAGAAAATTTTATATTAAAGGGGAACTGAAGTCAATTTTAAGAATATCTTAATAAATGGAAAAAATACGCTGATTTCAAAAATCAAATCAGTTTCTTCCAATATTTTTTGGTTAAAGAGTTATGAGCAAATATGTATTTCATTTTATGTTAGGGGATTTCCCGTATTACGTCACTGACGTTGTTGAGATTTCGTGCCTATATGCATTGTATACAATCATGTGTCAGTTTAGAGGTGAATTAGTAACAGAAGCGCCTGCAGGAGCGTTGTATTTTCGTTTTTATTATGGAGACTTAGCATAACACTTGTCATATAGCCTTACTGAACCAATGTACATGGTGACAGCTTACTTTAAGCGCGGTCATTAAGGCCTGCACGGTCCTGGACCTAAGCTGAATGCTGAGGTATACAGGTCTCGTATTTAAATGACTTTAGAATAATAAGTCTTGGCAATTTATATCATAAATAATAAAAGTGAAAACAGAACAAGAAAACTATAACAGAATGCATTAAACTGTAACTGCCAGCAATTTTTAGAAATAAACCAGCCATTAGGCAAAGGCTAGACTATGCGGTGGGAAAAGCCTATTTCTTTCATGGTTTACCTTGGCTGTTTGTATAATGTTTTGCTGTTGTGTATGTGGTGCATTTAATGTCTGCTGTTATTGAAACTGAGCATTAGCCTGCTGGTTGAGAATACCACTTATTGCAAAAACCAGTTAATCCACAGTTGAGTAGCTGATGTGTAGTCTGACAATAAGTACACAGCAAGCACTCAGATAAGTTAGTGAAGAATATATATAATAGATCTTTACTTAACTACCCAAATAAGTTAATAAGAATATACCACATTTCTAATTTAGTTCTTTTTATTAGATATTGTAAAATGCCTAAAGTTAAGCCACTGAGAAGGAAGAAAGAGTGATTGGAGTATATTGTTTTGCTCCAGGATGTACAAATTCCTATTACAGCACACGAAATTCCAATCCACCTGTGCTCTTCCATCGATTTCCTCACAACGACAAAAAACGGTTGAAGCAATGGATACAACAATGCAAGCGTTCTAAACTACCTGGAAAAAGAACCGCAGTGTGTAGTGCACATATTTGTGACAAGGATTATCATAGTAAAATTGTATTTGACTCCAATGGAGTAGCCAAGATGATGAAAAAACCACTTGGTGAAAAATACAGTTCCAACAATTTTTAATTTTTCTGATTATGATTTTAAACATAGTGATCAACCCAGTACATCAAGTGCAACTTCAAGAACTTCTTTATTCAAGCAGATAATTGAAAAATAAGGGCTTTTAGTAATGCAAGTCCAGTCTGGCATTATTTTGTGCACAAATGCATGTACATTCATGCAGCATAAACATTCTTGCGGTGTGTCCATAAGAATACAGTTTTTGCAACGGCACCAAGTCATGTCAATAAGTAATGTTTCTAAATAAAATGTTCTTCTATGGGGCTTGCATCTTCAAAGATACTTTCAGGCGTTTTCCTTGGTTCAAACGCACATGACTAAATTTGTGTTGTTTTATTGTGTACAATAAAACTTCTTTCATCCATGCCAGAATGCTGAAAACTGTCATCCATTTTAGTGTTACAACATTAACTTAAATTTACTCTAGAAATGAAGAAAACAAAAGAAATTTGTTAAAACTTCTATGCATATGTATACCAAATCTCTCACACTCTCAGTTTGTAGCCTAGGGGTTGATAACAACATTGCTAGTCTACGTTGCAGATTATGGCTATATATTGAAAAGCAACAATCATAAAAGAAATAGGCTGTTCCCACCACATAGTCTGATCTTTGATTGATGGCTGGTTTATTTCTATAAATTGCTGGCAGTTACAGTTTACTGCCTCCTGTTCTAGTTTTCTTGTTCTGTCTTCACTTCTATGATTTATGATATAAATTGCTAAGACTTATTATTCTAAAGTCATTTAAATACGAGACCTGTATACCTCAGCATTCAGCTTAGGTCCAGGAATCGTGGCCTGAATGAGCGCGCTTAAGGTAAGCTGTCACGCGGGTACATTGGTTCAGTTAGGCTATATGACAAGTGTTATGCTAAGTCTCCATAAAAAACGAAAATACAACGCTCCTGCAGGCGCTTATGTTACTAATTCACCTCTAAACTGGCACATGATTGTATACAATGCATATAGGCACGAAATCTCAACAACGTCAGTGACGTAATACGGGAAATCCCCTAACATAAAATAAAATGCATATTTGCTCATAACTCTTTAACAAAAATATTGGAATAAACTGATTTGATTTTTGAAATCAGCGTATTTTTTTCCATTTATTAAGATATTCTTAAAATTGACTTCAGTTCCCCTTTAACTTTAACTAATTGTTATAGATATAAAAAATGTATATATATTTATTACCTTGTTGCAACCTATTCTCGGATATTCTACTTTCTTTTGTTTTGCCACGAATTTATTTGCCTTAAATATAAACAAATTACACAATATATAGGAATAAACGTAATAACAAATAGCTCATAAACATGGGAAATCACGTTTGAAATTAGTAAGTTGTGGCAGATGCTAACTTAATGAAATTAATACCGATGCATACATGGACTTAAACAATAATATTCAAAAGCAAAAAACAAAGAAACATATATCTTTTATAGTTTGTCTATTTAATGAAGTTTAATGATATAAAGAATACAGATATCCAGCTGTGTGACCATTGTCTAAAACCGCTGTAGCATTGCGTGCTTTCATATTAGGTTTATGAAAACTATTTATTTTCCCACCACTTATTACACGCAAAAAAGAAACACAATTGAAATATACATCAATAAAAACTCAATACCTAAACAAGAATTTAGCACATCAAAGAAAATAAATAAAAAGGAGATCATAATGTATCTAAGTAATTTTTTTTATCACTTTTTAGATTTAGTAAAATTACGGACCCTATTGATTATGCCCTTTGTTTTCGTAGGTTGTATTTGCTGAGCTGGCAAGTTCAGCTCATCGTCTATCGTTTGGTACAGTTCGAATGTTTCATAAGTATCGTCTTGCGTGAAGGCATCGTTGTTTTGTGCTTCTTTTTTTACAGTTTCAGTAGATTTCAAGTACAATGGGAGGTCCTCATCAATTGGTTTAGATAAAAAATCTGTGGTATTTTCATGTCGGCTAGCACTGCATGTTGTATGATCATCACCATGTATCGGATCTTTCGGAATTTCATTCACATAACGAGTGCGTGTCACCATCATCGTTGTTTTCAACGGCATATCGTATACACCATCGTTGTTTTCAACGGCATCGTATACGTGTGAAGTTGATGTGGTTGTCACAGGGTCGTTGCATCTAGTATCACTTGGTATGAGACGTGGCAATTCGCTGGTTTCTGACAAGCTTACAGATGGCGGCTCAAGTGAATTTTCCCACAATTTGTCATAATCAAAACAATGATTGATGTATTTTCTCAACTTGCTGGTCATCGCTGTCCAGATCTCATCCAGCTTTTCGTCAGTATCACTTTGCACCACTTCTCGTTCGATATATATTATTTCACGAACATGTTTAGGAACAACTAAATCTTTCGCATGATCGATGCACTGCAATATATCTTTTCTGGTGGATTTGATGTCGGAGATGTGTTTCAGGCATTCTGCCTTGTCCAACAGCGCCAAGCTGAGTATACTAAAATGTAATTTAACATTAAGCTTCATAAAATTATTTTTTGCAATCAGACCACTCCCCTTTTATGGTATAAAGTCGTTCTTGCGCAAAGATATGGCTAGGGATAAACAATATAGGATAGTTAGGTATTCTAGAATAATGTATTTCGAATGTTTTACCAAATATTTAAATTTGCTATGCTGTGCAGATATTTTCTCATTTAAAAATATATATACCGGGCGGTAAATGATTGTTAAATATAGAGAACTAGCAAAATGCTTTTGAACTGTGATGAGAGCAATTTACAGAGTCAAACAATATATCACCATTACATATATTTTTAATAATATGTAACTTCTCTAAACGCTATCTGCCAAGAGGGAGGATGGTAGTCTATTGTTGCAATGAATGGCCGAGAAAAATGCTCCAAAACATCAGACGATTTTTGTTTTTCCAGTTAGGTATTAAAACTGGCTATTATTGACCCAGCAAAATTAAACATTAAAACCCGGCAAATGTATATTGAATTAAAAACTACAAAATCACCTAACTAAATAATGGGACACATAAGATATCATTTTTTGTGCTAATTAGAAACATAGTGCTTAAGTGGAATATATATTGCTAATATTAAACATGTTTAGTCTCTAAATAACTTTTCCGCCTATAGAATAAATTGCGTAATATTTAAAGGTGTGAGTTTTAAGCGCGGCTGTCTACGATGCACGTGTACGCTACTGATAAGATGATGTTGTTGTAAAGCTATGATGCAAGTAGTATTCCTGCTCCCGCTTTAAAAAATTGTTCGGACGCTTCGGCACGAAAGATGCGCTTTCGGTATGGAGAAACGCATTACGGGTATGACGTACAAATAAAGAAGCCATATTACAATTTTAAGATAGCGAATTTACTTCAATGACAGTTTACCAAAAGTTTGTTATCAAGGTTATCTATTGTCACACGCTTGCAAAGACGTTGCGCTGACGTTTGCATAATCGGCATCACGCGGGTTGTCGCGCGATGGATCGCAGCCAATATTTACGTTTTTTATTTCGATTTTTAACTCTTTTTATCAAATTGGTTGTACAGATTCGAATCCTTTGAGATTTAAATGTCAAATATTCGAAATTCTATATTGTGCATCCCTAGATATGGCGATAGTTTTAATTTTACTTTTGATTACAAAATGCCTCTGAGGTTTGTACCTTGCTTTGTAAAGCTATTTTTGGTTTGGATTGCTGATGCATTTGATTTCAAAAACCGGCTTTGGACAACGTAATCTGACGATTTCCTCAGTGTGATAAATCTCGTTTTTCACACATGCAGGGAAAATATAAATATTCTATGCTACTTACCCTGTGAATTGATATTCCTCGTCTCTTTTGGGTTTGGTTAAACTAACAAAGTCGACCAATTGCTGACAAAGTCCTGCGGCATCCTTGAAGTTTTCACAACGCATGAGGTGTTGAACTATGTCCCAAGCACAGCTGAGATATACTTTTGGTTCTTTATCACAAAAGTAATCCTGAACGGCATGTGTGAACATAAACAAAGTATTTGCAGGGTAACGAGTTAATATATTTGATAAAACACGATCTGCAATTGGAGCTACTGTTATTTGCAATAGGTTATAAAGAATAAGTGATGCGCTTTTACACTCGGGATTCTTTAGAACAAATTTAAACAGATCTGTAAGGGCTTGATGGTGAGTTTCATCTGTGTGCGAAGTTAAGAAACTTGAGTTCAAAATACTTGAGGCTAGCAGTGAAGTAAACCCTGAGTTTACACGTATCTGTTGACTTATTCGCGTACGACTTAGTAAAAACAAGACAAGATGTAACAGTTTGGTATTTTCTAGTGACTTAGTTAAGGAATTTGCAAGAGTGTTGGATGCTTTTAAATTAATCGATTGTCCAGCCAATAAGCCATTTTCATCTAGAAATTCGGCACATTCTTGATCATGAACTGCACAACTAAGTAAACAAACAGAAAAATCAGGAAACAGGGTTTGAGTAGCATCGTGAGCAGCGTCATGAAATAACGAATTAATCAAATTCCATGTTTTTTGGACGACGATTGAGCATTGTCTGTACTTTTTGTTAATCAGCCAACATCGTGATTGACCAAGAAGTATTTCAATTTTTATCAAAGTGTTGTGTTCTTCAGCGTAGTTGTCATAATTCGAATACAGAATATGAAGTGCGTCACTGAACTGTTGAATAGCTCCTTTAGTATCGTTCATGAGCATCAAACACTTTCCCCAAAGATCAAAGAGTGAAGCTGCTACACGACTTGTGCATGAATTGCTGTTAGTTTCATCTATTTGTGTTCCTGATTTGTAAAATTCAATCGCCTTTTCAAGTTCGGATCTGCCCTTGTAATAGTTTCCAAGAGACATAAACAGAACACGTTTCTCTGTTGATGTTAGTTTTGTTGAATTAATGTTTTCCAAGATAAACGTTTGTAAAACTGAGGAGGAAAAGCTGCTTGACCGTGAAAAGTATAAAATACATTCCAATATAGAGGACATCGGACCTATGTCCTTATCTGTTAGCTTTTCGTTTTCAGAAACTACCGATCCGTCGCAAATGCGATCCATGTAGTTCAACAGTTGAGTGTCATTTAAGCCTGGTAACCACTGTTGAGTTTTCATATAGTGTGATGCACTGTGAGCAGTGGCATGGGTAAGAGCCTTCAAACCTACATGAACTGATTTAGTCGCTAGTGCTTGTTGTAATATTGATGCGTGGTTTTGAAGCAATGCGATGGTATAGAAAGTTTCATAATCAGCATCAGGTAAGAAACGTTCTTCCAAAGCTTGGTTAATATACCTCACTTCTTCCTCACAATTTCCCAACTTCTGGTGGCATTTACTAATGGAGAGTTGAACATGAGCAATTATTGGATGTGAAGCTTTGTACTTTACACAATAAATATTTA
>CH003244.1:171309-184649 GCA_000149265.1 Ciona savignyi | reverse complement strand
CGGTAACCCGACGGTGTGGCGCGAGGTGATCTGACGATTGCCCGTGTGTTAACCCCCTTGGTTTTCCCATTCACGGGGATAAACATAAATATCCTATTCTCCTATCCTATATCCTATAACGCTTAAATCGGTACCTAACAAGGTATCGGTTATCTTGTGGGATGATGGGTTATACTTTAATCTTTCCTAATTGCTTGTTGTTGATTTTGTCAGGATTTCCTAACAAAAACGATCACAGATTGGTATTGAATGGTAGTATATTTGTTTAACTTAAAATTCCCTATTGATTTGTGCTGGTTTTAAAGGTTTATCGGTTTTATATATGTGGTAATAGTGTTTTATATTCAGCATGATCTTTTTATATTTTAATGTTTTTTTTAATGGTAACTTGTTATATGTAGAGTACGTTTTCCCCTTTTTAGTATATTTTACTCAACTTAATTTTCTTTACTATTTGAAGTGTGAATAATTCTTACCGGTCCCGAAATATTGGCTGTCAGAGAATAACCGGCGCCGAAAATTTGCAGCGACCGCCGTGCTTTTATGTATTCTTTGGTCTGTCGGAAATTTCAAAATGTTTTTTTTTTTCGAAAACAAAAAACCCCATAATTTAAAGTATTTTTGCTTGTTTATTTGCTATTTAATATACTTCGAGAGGCACACGAACTAAATTCATGTTTTCAGGGATAGTCCAAAGAATACTATGTCTTTGTTACCCATTTATATGCGGTTGTATTTTATGGAATGGAAAAAAACCTTGTTGTATATCTAAATGGAAAAAAATAATCTTTTTACCCTGTTTTAATTGCCAGCAAAGTGTTGTGATGTTAGACCAAAATGAATAAAAATTGAAAAATTTTTTTACGTTGTCGATCAAAATGTTTAAATGAGTTTTAAAGCAGGCTAAGTAGCGATAAGAATGGGCGCATTCAATATGTGTGTACTGTGTACATAGTTTCTTGTTTTTCGTTAAATGGTAAAGCTGTTAAAATAATTTAGGGGGGCGTTCTACACTATTACTAAAAATGTAAGAAACCAAGCCATTTTACGTAGGCCATAACCAAGATCTAGCACAATACGGTTCACTTTACGAAAACGCTTACTGTGCGAAATACCTAATTTTTTTTATATCAAAGCAACGATTTTTGGAATAAATTTTTAACACATAAAAATGTAAAAAAAAACTTTGCGATTCTTAAAACTAAAAAATACAGAAAAAACTCTTAAAACTGTATTTAAGTGCCACGGCGCTCTATTTTTCAACCATTTTCATGTAGCGGCGTTCTATTAGAGGTGCTGTTAATTATAGGGTGGCGCTTTACTTTTTAACTTGCTTGTCAGAATATTAGCAAATTAAATTTAATTAATGAAAGAAAAATAAAGTGACACGTCCATTAGTTTGTGAATCGAATCATGACGAATTTATTCATACCAAGATGATTTAGTTCTGTCTTGAACATTTCAGTTTCTCCCAATAAATGTTTGTATTGTTGGAACTGAAGTTCTGGCCGATAATTCACGACACGATGTCAGTATATATTCTGCATTAAAAGAGCAATTATACTGTAAAATTAAAAGTAAAAATATTAAGTATGCACATATTTATATGTTAGACCGCTCACATCTGTTATGCCTGCATTGGACCTACTAATTCTACCTTTCCAGACAATCTTTGTCACATTTCAACATTAAAAACTAAATTAAACAATATAATCCACTTCCGTGTAAATGCCTATATGTGAAATTAACTTCTTTGCTGCAAAGGACATTTTGAAAATAAAACGAATTATAACATCCTTTGGCATCGATTTACAATATGTACAATAACGGGGACGCGAAATCTTAGACTCCCTCTCAAATTGCAAAATCGCACAATTGAGAAATTTATAATAAAAAGTATGTAAGTGACGTGGTAAGTAGTATCCAATGTCTGTGCTTCAGGCGACCTTATTGTTCGTTTTTTCTTATGGGTTGGAGCTATCACGCGCTCTCATTGTGTACGTATTTATCGGGTATCTTTATACATAGGTTGTGTACGAATTTGGTGTTACGTGCCTTTTTAGGCATGATTTAAACTACCCCGTGTCTGTCTGGAATCAAGGTGATTTTGTAACTGAACCATTGTGATTGTGGTGGTGTGATGTCCTCTAGAAACACAACAACGCACCGATCTTCTCGCTTTCTCTTCTTTCACGCCATTTTTGTTGTGCGATGACAGTTCGAAGCCAAATAATCGTTATCCAACATCTGTCAATGGACATACTTATGTTTAATTCCAGGCGTAGGAGTGATTCCACTGGATGAGGGTAAGGCCACAGTAACATGACCTATCGGGTTCATAAGCTTCGCCACGTAATGGTTGTTACTGTTAAGAAGGAATGTTATAAAAAACACAAACGGCATCACTTGCAGTTTCCTATCAATGAATTCTGTAGGCGATGGCTGCGTTAATACTTTTAATAGATAGATGTCCTCGTACTAAATGGCATCGAATTAAGCGAAACCTAATATCGAACTAAATTGTTCTTCTTGACTCAATACCGCCCCTATTCGTTAATTGGTCCGGATTGTGGACATTTTACCTGATGGAAAATTTTTAGACTGAGTACATACAAAACTGTATCAAGGTGAGTTTAAACAACCAGATACACAACCGTGCCTCATCGTTAATGCTGATGAGAGGACAGACAGAGATATGTGCACTAAAAATAAAAATGAAAAAGTTGATGGTCCAAGAAATTGTTCATGTGAATCACATCCGTTATACGTGAGGTACAGAAATGAAACGTTATGATTTGTGATGGACTCTTCACCTGTGGGGCTCTTCCCTGAGGAGCTCTTCACCTGGGGGGCACCTCACTAAAACGTTTGTTTATGTAAATAAGTTGTTGGTGGTAATTACCACCACATGGACTTAAGTTCATTATGGCTGCATAACCTTAGCCCTGTAGAAAATATAATGAATATATGTTTTTAACAGGGGTTAAATTTATAAGAGATAATCTTGTTTTTTACTTATAGGACAGGTAAGAAATAGTTTTAAGATCATTTTTTGTAAAAATATTACTCGGGATCAACACTTTAACAACAAAATTTTCATTTTCGCTTTTGCATCCAGGCATTACTGAGTGGCATAATGGCTATCTACAAATATACACAATGTAGATTTATTTTTAAATGAATATTTTTCAATTGCTTAAAACTCGACTTTAATACAGAGAATTCGGAATTTCCCAGTAATTAGTTATTAGATAGAGACAACCATTGTATTTTGAGAATCACCGAGAAGTACCCATTGTTCCGTCACAAGCAAACATTACCTTGCGACCCTCTACCTAAAAGGTAAAGTCAACAAGGTAGTTTAATTTTGTTTTAATCTAATAAATCAAGGACGGTTATGTTTTATAAACCACCCTTCCCTTAGTATATTATATATCTTATTTTTTCGTATGGTGAGGACAATAATAAGGTCGTTACTCCACGCCAACCGAAAATATAATTAGCTACATTGACCATGAATGATGTCCCAGAATCAAATAATGTCCTGCATTAATGCCCCAGTTTCTTAATTGAAAGATATTTTTGTGAATTAGCGTCAACGTCAGCGATGCATGTCGTTGACACTAACTTTAATATATTTCTAAGATATCTGGACACCATATTTATTCATTTGCCTATATGTTTTTTTGACGTCTTTGTTAAACCAGAATAAATTGCGTCATAAAGGAAATACGTAATAATGGGAGTTTATGTTGCAATCGCCTATACTAGACCGCACCGCATGGCTTTCTTTCTTTCCGAATTAGTTACCGTAGGGACTGCAGTGTACAATTTTCTTCCGATACCGTATTTTCTGTACCGCTTAAAGCCAAAGTTTGGTTGGTGTGTAATACTTATGATTTACATATAGTTTCTTAAGTTTACTGATTTTATTTATTTACTGCTGAAAACCGTATCATGCCGTACAGTATCATCTCTACACCCCGTTTCGTATACACGTACCGAATTACCGTACAGTGTCTACCACCGTACCATTTTAACCCCATCATTTTCGTATCGTATCTGTCCGTATCAACCCTGACCGCCAATTATACCCAGAGGACGTGAACTGTGTGTTTACTCAACCATAGGCGTCATTTTCAAACTAGCAACCCGTCATTCCACCCGCGGATGTAACAATACTATATAGCTCAGAGGACTGCCCGAGTTATGATGCCTTAATATGTTTTTACTTTTACGATGTGTAATCTACAATGCGTTTACATTTTACAATTTCTTTTCTTGTTTTCTCTAATTCTAGGACGTAGCATATTGTTTTTACATTTTCTCCGTTTTTTTGTACCCGTTCGTAACAAGCATGTCGTGTAGCTGGCTATTTTGCAAGAAAGGATGGTCCAATTAAGTTAAATTTGTTTGTAATCAAAATGAGGTTTTATTTATTTACACTTTTTATTTATTTTACCAAAAACAAGAAAAAATCCTTGAACAATAAGTCAGTTTTGCCGGATCGCTTAAAGCTTAGCCCATATTCTATTTTATATTCCCTAACTCGCGGCAGGAAGAAACTTTAATATTGAGTTTAACTAATTGTTATAGATATAAAAAATGTATATATATTTATTACCTTGTTGCAACCTATTCTCGGATATATTACTTTCTTTTGTTTTGCCACGAATTTATTTGCCTTAAATATAAACAAATTACACAATATATACGAATAAACATAATAACAAATAGCTCATAAACATGGGAAATCACGTTTGAAATTAGTAAGTTGTGGCAGATGCTTACTTAATTAAATTATTACTGATGCATACATGGACTTAAACAATAATAATCAAAAGCAAAAAACAAAGAAACATATATCTTTTATAGTTTGTCTATTTAATGAAGTTTAATGATATAAAGAATACAGATATCCAGCTGTGTGACCATTGTCTAAAACCGCTGTAGCATTGCGTGCTTCCATATTAGGTTTATGAAAACTATTTTATTTTCCCACCACTTATTACACGCAAAAAAGAAACACAATTGAAATATACATCAATAAAAACTCAATACCTAAACAAGAATTTAGCACATCAAAGAAAATAAATAAAAAGGAGATCATAATGTATCTAAGTAATTTTTTTTGATCACTTTTTAGATTTAGTAAAATTACGGACCCTATTGATTATGCCCTTTGTTTTCGTAGGTTGTATTTGCTGAGCTGGCAAGTTCAGCTCATCGTCTATCGTTTGGTACAGTTCGAATGTTTCATAAGTATCGTCTTGCGTGAAGGCATCGTTGTTTTCTGCTTCTTTTTTTACAGTTTCAGTAGATTTCAAGTACAATGGGAGGTCCTCATCAATTGGTTTAGATAAAAAATCTGTGGTATTTTCATGTCGGCTAGCAATGCCTGTTGTATGATCATCACCATGTATCGGATCTTTCGGAATTTCATTCACATAACGAGTGCGTGTCACCATCATCGTTGTTTTCAACGGCATATCGTATACACCATCGTTGTTTTCAACGGCATCGTATACGTGTGAAGTTGATGTGGTTGTCACAGGGTCGTTGCATCTAGTATCACTTGGTATGAGACGTGGCAATTCGCTGGTTTCTGACAAGCTTACAGATGGCGGCTCAAGTGAATTTTCCCACAATTTGTCATAATCAAAACAATGATTGATGTATTTTCTCAACTTGCTGGTCATCGCTGTCCAGATCTCATCCAGCTTTTCGTCAGTATCACTTTGCACCACTTCTCGTTCGATATATATTATTTCACGAACATGTTCAGGAACAACTAGATCTTTCGCATGATCGATGCACTGCAATATATCTTTTCTGGGGGATTTGATGTCGGAGATGTGTTTCAGGCATTCTGCCTTGTCCAACAGCGCCAAGCTGAGTATACTAAAATGTAATTTAACATTGAGCTTCATAAAATTATTTTTTGCAATCAGACCACTCCCCTTTTATGGTATAAAGTCGGTCTTGCGCAAAGATATGGCTAGGGATAAACAATATAGGATAGTTAGGTATTCTAGAATAATGTATTTCGAATCCTATTCTAGAATGTTTTACCAAATATTTAAATTTGCTATGCTGTGCAGATATTTTCTCATTTAAAAATATATATACCGGGCGGTAAATGATTATTAAATATAGAGAACTAGCAAAATGCTTTTGAACTGTGATGAGAGCAATTTACAGAGTCAAACAATATATCACCATTACATATATTTTTAATAATATGTAACTTCTCTAAACGCTATCTGCCATGAGGGAGGATGGAAGTCTATTGTTGCAATGAATGGCCGAGAAAAATGCTCCAAAACATCAGACGATTTTTGTTTTTCCAGTTAGGTATTAAAGCTGGCTATTATTGACCCAGCAAAATTAAACATTAAAACCCGGCAAATGTATATTGAATTAATCACTACAAAATCACCTAACTAAATAATGGGACATATAAGATATCATTCTTTGTGCTAATTAGAAACATAGCGCTTAAATAGAATATATATTGCTAATATTAAACATGTTTAGTCTCTAAATAACTTTTTCGCCTATAGAATAAATTGCGTAATATTTAAAGGTGTGAGTTTTAAGCGCGGCTGTCTACGATGCAAGTGCTTTAAAAATTGTTCGGACGCTTCGGTACGAAAGATGCGCTTTCGGTAAGGAGAAACGCATTACGGGTATGACGTACGAATAAAGAAGACATGTTACAATTTTAAGACAGCGAATTTACTTCAATGACAGTTTACCAAAAGTTTGTTATCAAGGTTATCTATTGTCACACGCTTGCAAAGACGTTGCGCTGACGTTTGCATAATCGGCATCACGCGGGTTGTTGCGCGATGGATCGCAGCCAATATTTAGGGCCTACGTTTTTATTTCGATTTTTAACTCTTCTTATCAAATTGGTTGTACAGATTTGAATCCTTTGAGATTTGAATGTCAAATATTCGAAATTCTATATTGTGCATCCCTAGATATGGCGATAGTTTTAATTTTACTTTTGATTACAAAATGCCTCTGAGGTTTGTACCTTGCTTTGTAAAGCTATTTTTGGTTTGGATTGCTGATGCATTTGATTTCAAAAACCGGCTTTGGACAACGTTATCTGACGATTTCCTCAGTGTGATAAATCTCGTTTTTCACACATGCAGGGAAAATATAAATATTCTATGCTACTTACCCTGTGAATTGATATTCCTCGTCTCTTTTGGGTTTGGTTAAACGAACAAAGTCGACCAATTGCTCACAGAGACCAGCGGCATCCTTGAAGTTTTCACAACGCATGAGGTGTTGAACTATGTCCCAAGCACAGCTGAGATATACTTTTGGTTCTTTATCACAAAAGTAATCCTGAACGGCACGTGTGAACATAAACAAAGTATTTGCAGGGTAACGAGTTAATATGTCTGATAAAACACGATCTGCAATTGGAGCTACTGTTATTTGCAATAGGTTATAAAGAATAAGTGATGCGCTTTTACACTCGGGATTCTTTAGAACAAATTTAAACAGATCTGTAAGGGCTTGATGGTGAGTTTCATCTGTGTGCGAAGTTAAGAAACTTGAGTTCAAAATACTTGAAGCTAGCAGTGAAGTAAACCCTGAGTTTACACGTATCTGTTGAGTTATTCGCGTACGACTTAGTAAAAACAAGACAAGATGTAACAGTTTGGTATTTTCTAGTGACTTAGTTAAGGAATTTGCAAGAGTGTTGGATGCTTTTAAATTAATCGATTGTCCAGCCAATAAGCCATTTTCATCTAGAAATTCGGCACATTCTTGATCATGAACTGCACAACTAAGTAAACAAACAGAAAAATCAGGAAACAGGGTTTGAGTAGCATCGTGAGCAGCGTCATGAAATAACGAATTAATCAAATTCCATGTTTTTTGGACGACGATTGAGCATTGTCTGTACTTTTTGTTAATCAGCCAACATCGTGATTGACCAAGAAGTATTTCAATTTTTATCAAAGTGTTGTGTTCTTCAGCGTAGTTGTCATAATTCGAATACAGAATATGAAGTGCGTCACTGAACTGTTGAATAGCTCCTTTAGTATCGTTCATGAGCATCAAACACTTTCCCCAAAGATCAAAGAGTGAAGCTGCTACACGACATGTGTATGAATTACTGTTAGTTTTCATCTAGTTTGCGTACCCTGATATGGTAGAAATTCAAATCGCCCTTTTTAAGTTCGGATCTGCCCTTGTAATAGTTTCCAAGAGACATAAACATAACACGTTTCTCTGTTGAGTGTTAGTTTTGTTGAATTAATGTTTTCCAAGATAAACTTTTGTAAAACGGACGAGGAAAAGCTGCTTGACCGTGAAAAGTATAAAATACATTCCAATATAAAAGACATCGGACCTATGAATCCTTATCTGTTAGCTTTTCGTTTTCAGAAACTACCGATCCGTCGCAAATGCGATCCATGTAGTTCAACAGTTGAGTGTCATTTAAGCCTGGTAACCACTGTTGAGTTTTCATATAGTGTGATGCACTGTGAGCAGTGGCATGGGTAAGAGCCTTCAAACCTACATGAACTGATTTAGTCGCTAGTGCTTGTTGTAATATTGATGCGTGGTTTTGAAGCAATGCGATGGTATAGAAAGTTTCATAATCAGCATCAGGTAAGAAACGTTCTTCCAAAGCTTGGTTAATATACCTCACTTCTTCCTCACAATTTCCCAACTTCTGGTGGCATTTACTAATGGAGAGTTGAACATGAGCAATTATTGGATGTGAAGCTTTGTACTTTACACAATAAATATTTAGTTCTTTTTCGTAACTCTGAATAGCTTCTTCGTAATGCCCCTGACGCTTGCATATAACTGCACAGGCATGATGAAACTTTGCCATAATTCTAGAAGGTGAAGTACCGAGCCATTTCTGTGAAGCAGATATAATTTCGGTGAGACTCCCAAAACATTTGTTTACATCTGTGCATTTTCTTGAACAAGAAATAAAAGTGTCACAAATGGCGGATGCTTGTGTACGAAACTGTGTAGCATTAGTTATGTTGTGGAATGATTTACTGCAGTTTCGAACAGCCATATCATATTCGCCAAGTTGTTGGAAACATTGCGCCGTTCTATGCAATATTTCCATTGTATTTTCCTGTGAAGATCCGTAGTAATCAAGTTGCTTTTTTACTGCTGTGTTGTAGCAGCCAATTGCTTGTTCATACTGTTTATCATCGTGAAGCATGTTTCCTGCAGCAATCAGCAAGTCAACTTGTGGTTTTACTAAGTGTTCGTCATCGCCGATTGCGAGGTAAACCTGATAGAGGTCATCCGCCAAGTATTTCATTGCTAAACCAGTTGTTGAAGATTTTTCGCCATCCTTTAAGAGGTCAATGGAAGTTTGAAAATGCTCCCAAGCTTTGGCGTAGTTTTTTGTGTAAACTTCACAGAGTGCCATACACTGCAATGCATTGGCCTGGCACTTTGTGCTGTCGAACATTAGTGTGTCACAAATCAAAAGAGCTTGTTTAAAATATTTATAGGCTTTTTCAATCTCCTTAATTTGATAGTGGCAGAGACCTAAATTAAGATTCAGTTGAAAGCGCTGAAGCATCGGTTGTGCTCCCAAAAACCTTTTTTCATTAAGGAAAATTTCAATAGCTTCAGCATACATTCCCAGACGGGCATACACATTTCCTTTGTGAAAGGTCTCGCGTATTGACGGGGCGCTCGCAAATCCTGTGCAAATATCTTGGCATAATACTGTCGTTAAAATGGACTGCTGAAAGCTGTGTCCAATTTCAAAAACTTTTACCAGTGCATTGCTAGAAATTTCATTCATCAAGCGAACATTTGCGTTTTCCAAGATTTTAGGTCGATTAATTTCTGATAATCGAGAAAGTGCGTTTTGATAAAACAATTAGGCGTAAGTAGTTAACGATTGCTAAAGCACTTTTTAAGTCTGATTTATACGCTTTGTTAATAAACCTTCGCTTTTTTAAAATACTGATAACATCAAATGAGTTTTTGCTCTGTTCGTTACACAAGATCCCAATAGTAGGCATCAAAATAGATATACCTCGGTACAGATCTTTCTTAATGTCAATTTTCTTAGACTGCTTTAGGTCAGTAAAGTCATACTGCAAAACGTCTTGTCGTAACAGCAGATACGTGTCATGTTTGAATATTTTGGTATGGCACATCTCTTGAATCTTTCTCCATGATAAAGTAAGAAACGAATTGGAAAGTGTCTCATCACCTTGGACAAGTACTCCCTGAACTAACGTTCTAGCCAATGTCATTTTCTCCTTATTAGCTTCTTCCACCACCATTCATGTACTCCACCATGCCTATCGGAGTATTTATTAACTCACCGTCCGTACTAAACTCTTTGTCACAAGGTTGAGGACCAAGTGGGTTCTTCGATGCTTTGGGAAGCAATCCATCAAATGAAACACCATGCTTAGTGAATGCATCAAAGTACCAGCCATCCTCGGTTCCCAGAGCCTTGATAGAAGATATACCAACTGCTGGTATAATCGTTTCGCCCAATGATACAACTAGAACGTGAGCAAGAGCTGAAAGATCTTTAAAACATTCCATTATTCCTCTATTTTTTCTTTCAACTAAAATAAAGCTTTCAAAGTCGGAGTAAGGCGTTATTTCTTGGCGCGCTAGTGATCCCAGACCCATTAAAGCAAATTTACATGGAGGCTCACCAATAACAGAAATACTCGCAGAATAAACATCTCTCATCAGTTTGGCATAACCCTGTGTTACCTCTTTGCAGTGTTGTTCAATACTGGAACGAAACAATTTTTCATCTGCTTTAGTGTAATTGACTTTTTTGTACGGGTTTTCGATATCACTGAGCTTTTTATTCGTCACTTGTCTAAAAGAATTAAGCGAGTTTAGTAAATTACGTATGCTATTTTCAAACAATAACGAATGTGCATCACAGTCTGCTTTTAAAAACTTTAGGAATGAAGATATTGCTTCTTGTTTTACTGTTTTTACCTGTTGGAGAAAAGCTGTATCGTTACATCTTTGCTTTGCTGCTTCTACTAGGGCAATTAACTTTATCATATCAAATCGTGCTCTAGTAGGATCGTCGTTCTGAAGTAGTAAAAACTTTTCATGGTAAATATTGGCCATTTCAAGAAATATGGATGACGATGTGGACAGGTTAGTCTCCCTTCCATCTTCACCACAAACTTCACGCAGTTGTTCAGCCAACGTCTTCTCTTCCAATTCTGTAATACAAAATATTTTGGTTAGTCGATCAGCTGTTGTATTCCATTTGTTCATACTCTTTTATATTTATTATAACAGGCATAACGGCTGTTCGAGGTTTTGAAAACAAGAGCTTTAGTCAGAAGCAGCGTTTCTGTGATATAAAGCGTCCAAGCCAAGCTTGGTTATAGCGCAGTTTGCTAGGCGAACGTCAAGTAGCCCTGACACAATCCGCTACAATCCGGCGATTCAATCTCGTAAACTATAGCGAGCTCGACATAGTTTATAAACAGTTGTTAAAAGGAACCATTTAATTTTGTTATGATAATAGCATAAACACTAGAGAGTGTCAACCACTTGTTTAACCACCACTATTTGTGAAACACATGTTGTATTCCATATATTCATGCTACAGGATCCCTAACCACATTTTGTATTTAAAAGGGGAACTGAAGTCGATTTTAAGAATATCTTAATAAATGGAAAAAAAATACGCTGATTTCAAAAATCAAATCAGTTTCTTCCAATATTATTTTGTTAAAAAGTTATGAGCAGATATGTATTTCATTTTATGTTAGGGGATTTCCCGTATTACGTCACTGACGTTGTTGGGATTTCGTGCCTATATGCGTTGTATACAATCATGTGCCAGTTTAGAGGTAAATTAGTAACAGAAGCGCCTGCAGGAGCGTGATATTTTCGTTTTTTTATGAAGAATTAGTATAACACTTGTCATATAGCCTAACTGAACCAATGTACGCGCGTGACAGCTTACCTTAAGCGGTCATTCAGGTCTGCACGGTCCTGGACCTAAGCTGAATGCTGAGGTATACAGGTCTCGTATTTAAATGACTTTAGAACAATAAGTCTTAGCAATTTATATCATAAATCATAAAAGTGAAGACAGAACATAAAAACTAGAACAGGAGGCAGTAAACTGTAACTGCCAGCAATTTATAGAAATAAACCAGCCATCAATCAAAGATCAGACTATGCGGTGGGAACAGCATATTTCTTTTATAATTGTTGCTTTTCAATATATAGCCATAATCTGTAACGTAGACTAGCAATAATATTATCAACCCTTAGGCTACAAACTAAGAAATTTGGTATACATAGGAGTTTTAACAAATTACTTTTGTTTTATTGATTTCTAGATTAAATTTAAGTTAATGCTGTAACACTAAAATGGACGACAGTTTTCAGCATTCTGGCATGGATGAAAGAAGTTTTATTGTACACAATAAAACAACACAAATTCAAAGTTGTAACAGGCAGTGTAAATAGACACTCAATTTAACGCCTTCAATAGCATTGAAATCATCACTGTTGGATGATTCGCTTGACTTTGATGATGAAGACTGTGATGATGGTACATATTCACTTATTTTGCTCACATTTAACTCAATATGAGAGCTACTCCCCACTGAAGATGCAATTTCATCACTAAATGACATCAGAGATCCTGTGGTACTTATTTCTACAGAACTGGTTTCTTCCATTTCAGATTCTTCAGCTTCCTACAAATGAATTATTTAAATATCAATTTTAACACTGCATTAAAAGAATACCGTAATTCAAAAACACTATAAGACTAAACATACTTCAGAATCAGCTGGTTTAGATTGAGATGCATTACTAGGTGTAGGTGGAATAGTTGATCTCCAACAAAGATGTGCTCTACACACTGTGGTTCTTTTTCCAGGTAGTTTAGAACGCTTGCATTGTTGTATCCATTGCTTCATCTGTTTTTTTGTCGCTGTGAGGAAATCGATGGAAGTGCACAGGTGGATTGGAATTTTGTGTGCATTAATAGAAATTTGTACATCCCGGAGCAAAACAATATGCTCTAATCACTCTTCTTTCCTTCTCAATGGCTTCCTTTACTTTGTAAACTTTAGGCATTTTACAACATCTAATAAAAAGAACTGAATTGAAAAAGTGGTATATTCTTATTAACTTATTTGGGTAGTTAAATAGAGGTTTATTATATATATTCTTCACTTACGTATCTAAGTGCTTGTTGTGTACTTATTGTCGGACTACACATCGGCTATTGTGGATTAACTGGTTTATGCAATAAGTGGTATTCTTATGCAGTAGGCTAATGCACAGTTTTCATAACAGCAGAC
>CH003244.1:139937-154826 GCA_000149265.1 Ciona savignyi | reverse complement strand
TTACTTTCATCTATTTGCGAACCCAATTTGTAAAAGTCAATCGCCCTTTTAAGATCGGATCTACCCTTGTGATAGTTTCCAATAGACATAAACAGAACACGTTTCTCTGTTGATGTTAGTTTTGTTGAATTAATGTTTTCCAAGATAAACTTTGTCAAAATGGACGAGGAAAAGCTGCTTGACCGTGAAAAGTATAAAATACATTCCAAAATCGAAGACAACGGACATATATCCTTATCTGTTAGCATCTCGTTTTCATAAGCTGTGGATCCGTCGCAAATGCGATCTACGTAGTTTAGCAGTTGAGTATCATCTAAGCCTGGTAACCACTGTTGAGTTTTCATATAGTATGATGCACTGTTAATGGTTGCGTGCATAAGAGCCAACAAACCTACATGAACTGATTTAGTCTCCAGTGCACGTTGTAATATTGATGCGTGGTTACGAAGTAATGGGGTGTTGTTCAGATTAAGGTAATCAACATCAGGTAATAATCGTTCTTCCAAAGCTTGCGAAATGAACTTTATTTCTCTTTTACGATTTCCCAACTTTTGATGGCATTTACTAATGGAGAGTTGAACATGAGCAATTATTGGATGTGCAGCTTTGTACTTATAAAATTTACAAAATATATTCAGTTGTTTTTCGTAACTCTGAATAGCTTCTTCGTAATTTCCTTGTCGCTCGCATATAACTGCACGGGCATGATAAAACTTTGCCGTTATTCTAGAAGGCGCAGTTCCAAGCCATTTCTGTGAAGCAGATATAATTTCGGTGAGGCTCCCTAAACATTTTTTAATATCTGTGCATTTTCTAGAACAAGAAATAAAAGTATCACAAATGGCGGGTGCTTGTGTACAAAACTGTGTAGCATTAGTTATATTGTTGAATGATTTACTGCAGTTTCGAATAGCCATGTCATATTCGTCAAGTTGTTGGAAACATAGCGCCATTCTATGCAACATTTTCGTTGTGTTTTCCTGTGAAGACCCGTAGTAATCAAGTTGTTTTTTTACTGCTGTTTTGTAACAGTCTATTGCTTGTCTATACTGTTTATCATCGTGAAGCATGTTACCTGCAGCAATCAGCAAGTCAACTTGGGGTTTTACTAAGTGCTCGTCATCGCCGATTGCTAGGTAAACCTGAAATAGATCATCTGCCAAGTATTTCATTGCTAAACCAGTTGTTGAAGATTTTTCGCCTTCCTTTAAGAGGTCAATAGAAGTTTGAAAATGCCCCCAAGCTTTGTCGTAGTTCTTTGTGTAAACTTCACACAGTGCCATACACTGCAATGCATTGGCCTTGCACTTTGTGCTGTCGGACATTATTAGTGTGTCACAAATTGAAAGAGCTTGTTTAAAATATCTATAGGCCTTTTCAATCTCTTTGATTTGATAGTAGCAGAGACCTAACTTAAGGTTCAGTTGAAAGCGATGAACCATCGGTTGTGCCTCCATAAACCTCTTTTCATTAAGGAAAATTTCAATAGCTTCAGTAAACATTCCCAGACGGGCGTACACATTGCCTTTGTGAAAGGTATCGCGTATTGGGTCGGTCCTCGCAAATCCTGTGCAAATATCTTTGTATTCTACTGCTGTTAAAATGTACTGTTGGAAATTGTGTCCAATTGCAAAAACTTTTACAAGTGCATTGCTAGAGATTTCATTCATCAAGGGAACATTTGTGTTTTCCGACATAATAGGTCGATTAATTTCTGATATCGAGAAAGTGCGTTTTGATAATACAATTTGGCGTAAGTAATTAACAATGGCTAAAGCTCTTTTTAAGTCTGATTTATACGTTTTGTTTATAATATTCCGTTTTTTTAAATTCCTTATAACATCAAAGGAGTTATTGCTCTGTTCGTTACACAGGATCCCAATAGTAGGCATCATAACAGATATACCTCGGTACAGATCTTTCTTAATGTCAATTTTCTTAGACTGCTTTAGGTCAGTAAAGTCATACCGTAAAACGTCTTGTCGTAATAGCAGGTACGTATCATGTGTGAATATTTTGGTATGGCACATCTCTTGAATCTTTCTCCATGATAAAGTAAGAAACGAATTGGAAAGTGTTTCATCACCTTGGACAAGCACTCCCTGAACTAACGACCTGGCCAATGCCATTTTCTCTTTAGTAGCTTCTTCCCCTCCACTCATGTACTCCACCATGCCTATCGGAGTATTTATTAACTCACCGTCCGTATCAAACTCTCTGTCACAAGGTTGGGCGCCGAGTGGGTTCTTTGACGCTTTGGGAAGCAATCCATCAAAAGAAACACCATGCTTGGTGAATGCATCAAAGTACCAGCCATCTTCGGTCCCTAAAGCCTTAATAGAAGAAATGCCAACTGCCGGTATAATCGTTTCGCCCAATGATACAACTAGAACGTGAGCAAGAGCTGATAGATCTTTAAAATATTCCATTATTTCTCTATTCCTTCTTTCAACTAGAATAAAGCTTTCAAAGTCGGAGTAAGGCGTTACTTCTTGTCGCGCCAGTGATCCCAGACCCATTAAGGCAAACTTACATGGAGGCTCACCAATAATAGAAATACTTGCCGAGTACACATCTCTTATCAGTTTAGCATAGCCCTCCGTTACCTCTTTGCAGTGTAGTTCAATATTTGAACGAAACAATTTTTCATCTGCTTTAGTGTAATTGACTTTTTTGTATGGGTTTTCGATATCACTGAGCTTTTTATTCGTCACTTGTCTAAAAGAATTAAGCGACTTTACTATAAGATCACAAATGCTATCAAACAATAAGGAATGTGCATCACGGTCTGCTTTTAGAAACTTTAGAAATGAAGACAGCGCTATTTTTTTAACTTTTTTACCCGTTGGAGAAAAGCTGTATCGTTACATCTTTGCTTTGCTGCTTCTGCCAGGGCAATTATCTTTATCATATCAAACCGTGGTCTGGTTGGATCGTCGTTCTGAAGTAGTAAAAACTTTTCATGGTAAATATTTGCCATTCCAAGGAATATGGATGACGATGTGGACAGGTTTGTCTCCCTTCCATCTTCACCACAAACTTCACGCAGTTGTTCAGCCAACTTCTTTTCCTCCAATTCTGTAATGGAAATAATTCTATTAGTTGGCAAATTCATAAATATGTCTTCGAAAAGTTGTGTATAAACTGTAGTTTAAAGAGAGTTAAAACTAATTCGTTTTTTCAGGATTTATATAGTTGCATATATAATTGATTATGTAATTAAATACAAATGTTTAATTAATTGATTTGTGCCATATACGCTCAGCCAGTAATTTGCAACCTTTATAGCTAATTTCACCATACCAAAACGATAAAAAATTTGCAACACCCTGGATCTTTTTTCCATAAATAATTTTTAATAAAAGCATATTAACAGTACAACAACCATTTTTAATAAAAGCTTATTAACAGTACAACAAGTAAACTACACAAAGATCGGGTTATGGCAATTTTAATATTGCGGTTATCTGGTCAGTTAATGGATTACTTACACTAAAGGGAAGTCCTAATTAAACACTGCAATAGCTGAGATAGAAGATAAAATAAACGTACCTGTTATAACCACTTGTGGTTTGATAGGAATTGGGTATATTTTAGGGTTACTTGACAAATACTGTTAATTATATTTGTGCGTATTGTATATAATAAAAATTATTTGTCGTATGTCTGAATGTATAAACGGGCCTATTTTACCCTGTATTAAGTGTCCGCAAATATACATTGTGTAGTGTCCCATATTTTCAGTTTTCGATAGGACAATAAGTACGATCGGTGACTATACTGACAATCCGGATCAAACAGGACTAGACGAACAAAGGGTTGTGTACTTGGGTAAGTCAGCGAGCACAACCGACCATTCAACACTGAAATGTAATTGACTTAAACTACGAGGCTAACCATGTCCTATCGGGAAAAATGTTGCCGATGTACAACACTCTCCACGAGCATCTCCACAGCGTGCAATCCATGTTTTTCAGGGAGTATTAATTATATTCTTTTATTTACCGAGTCAAGTTTCGAATCCATTATGGGCTCGTCACTAGGACCGTTATTTTGTATAAGAGTCGGTATATGTATCGGTCGCGTTAACCATTCGGCCACACGACCGTACAATATTAATTAAATATATTGTCCTAAAGTAACCCGACAACTTTACACACTCCCTTCAGCGGATGACACTTGAGACTGTGCCGAATAACCGCACTACTACAGAGTAATACGATTTCCAAGCTCAGACTGTTGCCATTCGAATTCTCATATTATTTCAGTAATATCATTCTAGCGGCACAGAGAAGTGAATAAAGGCCCCGTTCATACCTTATAAGAGTTTTACCAGTTGTTTAAAAATATATTACCGCCTCTTAAGGAAAAGATTCGCGGATTGGAAAAGAGATTTGTCGATTTGCGATAGAGTTTTACAGATTACCTGAAAAAGGATTTGTCATTCTCAAGAGAAATTAACTGAAAACATTTTTTATAAAATATTTGTATAGTTTGGAAAATAGTTTTGTTGATTTTTTAATTTTTTGTTGATCCAACGAAGATTTCCTTGTTTATTTTACGGGGCACCATAGACAAGTATATAAAAAGTTTAATTCAAAACAGGCTAACGAGCGATATGTCTGGTCAATATGTGTGTACAAAGCTACTTACCTATATCTCTAAACAATATCTATTTATAGGCTATACTCTAGTAGCCTAACTAGAGTCTAGTTACTAAAAAATTATAGGCGGTTCTAGACAATTACTTAAAATGTCAGAATCCACACTATTTTACAAAAAAAACTACCACAACACGGTTTATTTAACTTAAAGTTAATTATTGGAAATTTTTAAAATTCACGAAAATATGTGAAATTACACTGAAAATTGGCGACCACTTTACAGTCATATATATACATTACTTGATGACATGTAAAGCAATTGGGTCGACTTTTCAAATACCAACCAATTACTAAAAAAATTAAATCTTGTAAAAGTATTATATCTTCTTATTTATCGTTTAATTAAAGCAGAAAAAATAAGGCTATAGGACACCTAAATAAAATATGCATTAAATCCTATAAAAAAATTATTATACCAAGTTGATTTAGCTGTGTTTTGAGCATTTTCGTTTCTTCCAATAAAGCTTTAAATTGTTGAAATTGAAGTTGTGGCCGATATTCTACGATACCTTGACTCAAATATAGGCTGCATTACAATTGGAATTTTTTTCTGCAAAATTACAAGTAGTATGAAAATACTTTAAGTATGCACATATTCATTTGTTACACCACTCACACCCGTTATACCTGCAATGAATTTGCTAGTGAGTCTACATTACTAGACAATATAAGGCTACAAATGTCAACTTTTAAAAACGTCATTGAACAAAACATATAACATTGGTCAATATGTTTATGTGTGTGATTGACTTAGCTAATCACTGATAAATATTTGACAAATATACTCAAAACTTAATTAGTAAACTTTGCGTGACTGGCGGGATGATTCATCACTTTTACGAACAACTGAGCCTTCGACGCGACTAGGCATAGATTTATGGCGCCCTGTTTTCAGTTAATGTTCCATGATCCGTGGTTTTAACACTAGCGTAGCCGGCCCGGGGTACGTATTCACTATACCAAACATTCTGTTGCGGTACTATATTTGTTTAAAGTCGATAAGACGCGCATGTGTGCTAATAAATAACTTAAAAACCAGTCAAATTTGGCACTTGTTTCAAAGAAGTTACCACGATACGTTATCACATGACCTCCAAAAGTTTTCATTATTAATGTATAAAAACAACCATTCACGCTTTCAGTAGTTAATTGTCAGCGCACATAAAGAAACATGTAAGCGTTTATTGTCTGGTGTAGATAATGCTCTAGTAAAGCCATAAATGTTAATTTTTAAGGATACTCAAAATAGGCATTTTTGTAGTATCTTAGCTCAGTAAGCGTTTTTGTTTTGGGAATATGTTTTGCAACCCTAATAAATAAAAAATAATTAAAAAATTATAACGATATCTGACGTGGTACCGGATAGCGCCACTGCCGTTATATACCCCAATTTCGTGGTAACCTTAAAGTGATTACGCAAATGGGTGCAATCCTCTTCAGAAATACCTCTTGTAATTTTATTAAAGTATAAAGGTTATGCTTTAATCAGTTTTGTATGAATTAAATAAATATTTATTAGTCGCGTTGCTATGCCAGCAAATGCCATGCTGTTGTAATCGCAGTTCGTTGAAGTATTTGTTTAAGCTTGCAGTTTAATGAAGGGTCAAGTAACCTCGGTCGCTGCATCTTTTAATCTTAGCTCAGTAAGCATTTTTGTTATGTCAATATCATTTGCAACCCTAATAAATAAAAAGTAATAACAATTATCACGAATTCTGACGTGGTACCGGATAGCGCCACTGCCGTGAAACCCCAATTTCGTGGCAACCCTATAGTGATTAGGCAAATGAATGCAATCCTCTTCAGACACACCTCTTTTAATTTTATTAAAGTACAAAGGTTATGCTTTAATCAGTTTTGTATGAATTGAATAAATATTTATTAGTCGCGTTGCTATGCCAGAAAATGTCATGCTGCTGTAATCGCAGTTCGTTGAAGTATTTGTTTAAGCTTGCAGTTTAATGAAGGGTCAAGTAACCTCGGTCGCTGCATCTTTTAATCTTAGCTCAGTAAGCATTTTTGTTATGTCAATATCATTTGCAACCCTAATAAATAAAAAGTAATAACAATTATCACGAATTCTGACGTGGTACCGGATAGCGCCACTGCCGTGAAACCCCAATTTCGTGGCAACCCTATAGTGATTAGGCAAATGAATGCAATCCTCTTCAGACACACCTCTTTTAATTTTATTAAAGTACAAAGGTTATGCTTTAATCAGTTTTGTATGAATTGAATAAATATTTATTGGTCGCGTTGCTATACCAGCAAATGTCATGCTGCTGTAATCGCAGTTCGTTGAATATTTGTTTTAGCTTGCAGTTTAATGAAGGGTCAAGTAACCTCGGTCGCTGCATCTTTTACTCTGCATAACTGTATTTTATATACAAACTAACATACTGTGTGAAACGTTATTTCTAGTTTATATTTAAAATAAAAAACAATAAGGTTATTGTTTTTAATTATATCTTAATGCAGACTATTCAAACATTGATTGTTTTATTGTCAATGTATATAAATAACCATTCACGCTTTCAGTGGTTTGTTGTCATCGCACATAAAAAAAAACATTTAAGCGTTAATGGGTTTGGTGTAGTAATGCCCCTGTAAAAGCATAAATGTTAATTTTAAGGATACTCAAAATAAGCATTTTTGTAGTATCTTAAAGCTCAGTAAGCATTTTTGTTTTGGGAATATGTTTTGCAACCATAATAAATAAAAAATAAATAAAAATTATCACGATATCTGACGTGGTACCGGATAGCGCCACTGCCGTTATATACCCAAATTTCGTGGTAACCTTATAGTCATTACGCAAATCGGTGCAACGCTCTTCAGGCACACCTCTTGTAATTTTATTAAAGTATAAAGGTTATGCTTTATCAGTTTCGTATGAATTTAATAAATATTTGTTATTCGCGTTGCTACCAGAAAATATCATGTTGTTATCGCAGTTCATTGAAGTGTTTGTTTAAGCTTGCAGTTTAATGGAGGGTCTGTTAAATAACAAAGTATTTCGCTAAAGACAAAAAGTAATAAAAACCGCAAATACTGCGATTTTACTGACAATTGGTTTCATAAAATACATGAGTAAAACAAAGAGATTTTAAAATGTCATTACTAATACTTTTTTTTGTCCAGCTCTTGCAAATAGCAGCAGGGCGCGTAAATGAGGCTTTTGTCAAACAGCAAAAAGTCCACATTGGGTTAAGTAGCAGTCATACCAGACAAATTTTCGGTGCGCTAACTTACTCGCTGTTTGCATGGGTAAGGAATATTAGTTGTAAGTAAGAAAACGTACCCCTTTATTGTGAAGTTCCGTTGTGACTATGGCACAAGTGGTACTTTTGCTTTCGGTATTCATTGGCGGCAGCAGTTTTGTAGAATTAAACATGAGTATATCTGTCAACTGGTGTTGAAGAACAATTTTTTGGCTTCGAACTATGATTGCACGACAGAAATGGCGTAAAAGAAGAGAACACGTAAATATCGGTGCGTTTTTGTTTTCCCAGTGGACAACACACCACCACGATCACAACTGACCAGTTACAGATTCGCCTTTTCGTTTCCAGACACCCAGTGGCGTATCTAGCCGGAGGGACAACGTAAACACAGTTTACCCTAAATTCTGGGAAAATCAAAAAAAAGGCGATATTAAAATTCTCCGTAATTCTAATTACGCGAGTCATCTTCAAAATATTCAAAGGGTTTAACAAAGCGATATTTCGTCGTTCCCTTCGAATTATAGCGTAAATCGCATTCCAAATATAGTAATATTGCTTTGCTTGCAGAATGACACGTTTGCTATTTTTTGACCATGTGGTTAAGGATTCATTAAAATATTACGTAATAATAGACTTACAGGACTTTCGTTGTCATGCAAACGGGAATCGTGTTTCACCGATTGCAGTTACGGGGATTGTAATCAGTATTTCGCACCACGGAGATTCAGACCACGTGTCAGCCACTATCATACTTGGACGAAGATAGTAGATGTTAAGGTGTTTTCATGTTAAACGATTTATTCGAATGATTTGATTTTTTTTGCGTCATTCTTATTTGATTGAAAACTCACAACAGAGCGTTATAACAGTTAGTCCATTTAAATGGCGCTTTGAAATGGATTCGAATCTATTTCGCCAATCCGTTCTCTCGTTTTGCGCGAAAAGAAAAAGGTACAACGGATTTGAGATGTCATATTTCCAATCCGATAAAAGGAGCGGTTTTCTGGAACGGATTGGGATTTGAATTTAGGCTTACGAAGTTTGCAAACTTGTAAAACTTTAATTTTTAGATGTTTGACTTATAAACACAACTTCCGCCAGTTATTACAGTAATTTAGCAAGCCTGGTGTGTTTTTTGTCCGGCCCGTTGGTCTAACGGTTAAGTGCGTCGCCTTTCAATCGAAAGGTTGTAGGTGCGAAACTTATCGCTAACTAGTCGGTTGTGTCCTTGGGCAAGGCCCTTTACGGACATTGCCTGAACCCAGCGGATTAATGGGTTCTACCAAATTGAAGGAACGTGTCTATCATATACAACACACTGCAATAGCTCCGATAACCCGACGATGGGCGCGAGGTGATCTGACGATTGCCCGTGTATTAACTAATCCCCTTGGTTTTCCCATTCACGGGGATAAACATGAATATCCTACCCTATCCTATGTTAGGTTAACATCGCAAAAAGTGTTAAATCAAAAGTCGTAGGACTAAATCAAAACTATTGTAATCCAGGACAATACATAACTTATACGCTAACATTCCACTAGGCTAACCGACAACACTAACATCAGCAGTCAGATCCAATTGCATTCTAAAAACAATAAACAAAATTAGCATCATGTAAATGCGACACTTAACGGATTAGATTTGAAACGTGTGTGACGTCATTTCAAATCCGTTTGGTTTTCAATCCGATCCGTTTGAGCATGCATCATGTAAACAGGCTTACTGTCATTCGTCAGAATACCACGTGGCACAGCCCGGTGATATATGAAACTACGGAAATACAAAAATCTATACGGAAGGCAATTAAAAATGGTTCGTAAACCGCGGCGCCATTGGGGTGGGTTATTTATACCGATTATGACTGTGTTATAACATAGTGACACACATTGCAGGGTTACCGCTAGTCGTGCAATATAGCTGGAATATACGACATAGTTGAATGTGAAGCATTTTTTTGTGATTTTGACTGAATGGGGTAGGGGGGGGGGGTATCGCCACCGCTCTCTCACTAGGTGTAGTTGTCTGTGTGGTTCACTCGGAGATTGACTGACATTTGGACGAAACAGTATTTCATATAATGATTTATTTGATTTGCAAAAGGAAAAGTGGGTGATGATTTGAATAATAAACGACTTTCAGTGATGGATTTTATTATAGTGCGCATTACCACAATTTTTTTCACTTTAATTTATATAAAATAGTAGTATTATTATACATAGCGCAACTTTGATTAAATGTAAAAATAATGATTGTAACATTTTTGGAAATTTCTTTCTAATATACCTATATTGTTACATCACAATTAAATGTACATCAACACATGTTGACTGTCACTCAATAATCTTTTCCACTTTAAAACCGCCTTTTTTTGTGTATGCTTTGCGGCGCGCATTTACCGCAATCAGCGACTACGCTTGCAATTGCTCTCTTTAAAATACATAAACTTCCAGTAAATTAAGACACAGCATGTCCTATTTCTCTTCTAGCAAGTAACATAGTTCGTTTAAATAATAAATTAGGTGGTCATTCCAAGGAATAGTTATCTAGGAAAAACCATCTGCTTTAGCTTTGCGTCATTAGTAATGAGAGCGGTTTTCTGCTGTCTATGCAGGGAAAATAGCGAAAAATTGTTTTCGCTCTGACGCGCAAAATTGAGTGCTCGCTTCGCTCGCGGTTGTCTACCCGGTTACAGAATCCTGGGTACGCCACTGATACCCAATACATACGCACACAATGCAAGTGCGCGAGAGCTACAGCTAAGTAAACCCGAACATTAAGGGCAGCTGAAGCCCAGACATTGGAAACTACTTACGACGCCACTTACATATACTCTTAATTATAAATTTCTCAATTGTGCGATCTTGCAATTAGGGAGTGAGTCTAAGATTTCACGTCACCGTTATTGTATGTCGATGCCAAAAGGGATTTTAATTCGTTTTATTTTTTCAATACTAACCCATTATGATGCATTTCACCGCAATGAACTTGTTTTTTTAGTGTGTATAGTTATTAGGAAGTTTTTAATTTTACTTTATGTATCAAGAGGTCTTTATAAAGGGCAATCAGTGTTTTTTTGTATTTATTGTTAAGACTGTAAATTATTCTGCTCTTGTTCAGTCACTATATGGTGAAATTGTTTTTACTGATTATCGTTTTTTATGCTTTAATTTGGTAAATTCTTTTTCCATTTTCTGTATGTTTCAATTTGATTCTTTTGCCAAATGCTCATATTCTTAAACGCAGCATATACCTGCTTAAATCCTGCTGTTATACAGAACATTGTTACTTTAAAATACAAAAAATAAATGAACTTGAAACAGTGGTTCATTCAAGATGAAAAGGATAGGTTAAGGTGTTACGCCTCTCTTCAAATCGTGCGTGACTGGGTACCCAGAATGGCGCAATAGAAGGTTCTTCATTACGGTGTTTAAGAACGCTAGGTCACAGTGGCTTACCGGAGCTATTACAATGTGTTGAAAATAAAAAGCATTTATTAAAGACTCGCCATAAAATTTAATTCAGTTATAAACAAGATATGATACATAACATAAATTTATAAACCACTTGAAGATTTGGATGGACAATTTTTTTTACTGGTATTATGGTAGTTAAGTTTAACTATATTTACCAGATACTTGTCATGTGCATTAGAGCTCACTATAGCGCATATGACAAAATGTCATTAGCAGCAGAAAAGGTAATTTCACATATAGGCATTTTGACGGAAGTGATTTATTTTGTTCAATGTAGTTTTTAATGTATAAATGTGTAGCCTTATATTGTTTGTAAAGAAAGACTTACTAGAAAATCTAATGCAGTTATAACAGATGTGAGTGGTCTAATAAATGAATATGTGCATATTAAATATTTTTACTTTTAATTTTGGAGTAGAATTTATCTTTTAATGCAGAATATATACTGACATTGTGCCGTGGAATATCAGCCAGAACTTCAGTTGCAATAGTACAAAATTTTATTGGAAGAAACAAAAATGTTCAAGACAGAACTAAATCGTCTTGGTATGAATAAATTTGTTAAAATTTGATTTATAATTTTCTTAGATGACCTATAGCCTGTTTGTTATGTGCCTCAAAGTTGTAAACGATAAAGGCTCGCCACTTATTTTTTCGAAATTATTGGTCGTCATATGCTTTATTGGTATATCGGAGAATGTATATCAAGGTAAAGGTGCAATTAGTAGACCGATATTTAATGTAAGTAAAGAGTGTCAACCACGAGGTTAACCACCACTATTTTTGAAACACAACTTGTCTGCTATATGTATATGCAAGCAGGGTGGGTCCCTGAGCTATCAATCCGATCTTGTTATCCAGTTTTATTACACAATATATAATATCAGATATGTGCACGTCAGGTCAATGGTATCCAACATTTTAAAAAGTTTTAACCGAACTGCCATAGTTTTGTTTCTGCAAGCACAAACGCATGGGTCCTGTAGTTATCAAACCAAACTTCTTTTAAATGTGTAGTTAAAATAAGAACATTTGTGTTAGATTTACTAATATTTCACCACAAATGTTTTACATTAAAGCCTTTGGTCGCTATGGTAAAACGAGGCTAAATTCCCAAAACAGCCCGATTTAGTTTTTCATGGATTCGGGAAATTTCCCTAGGATTAGTATATAAATTTTTGTTTTTACATATCTGGGTCATGTTATCAATTCTTAAAGTTTTATTCTGATTTGACGACTTCTTGTTGACTATGTCAGTGCGATCTGGTATGCCTGTCACAATCATGATTCAGAACATATCTTATACCCTAAAAATAAGATTGTGTTCTCAATTTATAATTATGACAAGCATGCCATGTCGCCCGACATCTACCAAAAGAAGTAAATAAATAAAAATTTAACATGTGTTAGACAACATGGTCTAGGTAAGCAGAAAACAAAATTTTAGGTGATAAATTCGGGGGAATTCCCCTGGGACGTTAAAAACCAAAACGGTATTTCTTCTAAACAAATCGTTTTTTTGGGCATATGAGCTTGAACGGCTGCCCCAATTTGAATCAGATTTGGTGGTATGGAAGTGCATTAGTCACCGATTTAACACTTACCCCTGGTACGTTAAAACAAAAACGATATTTTAAAAAAAAAAATGATTTTTCTGGGGCATAGCGCTTCAACAACTGGTCCAATTATGGGTCCCATTTGGAACCCATTTGGAAAATCCCAAAATTTTAGTTTCTGCATATCTAGACCATGTTGTCTAACAAATGTAAAATTTTCATTGCCATTTAATTATTCCTTTTGGTATGTCAGGGCGACTTGTCACAATCATGATTTGATAACAAAATCTTATTTTGTAGGGTATTTCCCTCGGTATTTTTTTTATTTTTTGTAAGTGTTAAATCAGTGACTAGTGCACTTCCATTCTGCCAAATCTGATTCAAATTGTAACAGCCGTTCAAGCGCTATGCCCAAAAAAAGCTATTTTTTTAGAAAAAATTGTGTTTTGGTTTTTAACGTCCCAGGGGAATTCCCCTTGATTTATCACCCAAAATTTTGGTTTCTGCATATCTAAACCATGTTGTCTAAAAAATGTCTAATTTTCATTGCGATTCCATTACTCCTTCTGGTAGATGTTGGGGCGACATGGCATGCCCTGTCATAATCATGATTTCAGTACAAAATCGAAATTTTTAGGGTATTTCCCTAGTTAATTTTTTATTTCTTCTAACTGTTAAATCAGTGACTAATACACTTACTTTTCACCAAATATGATTCAAATTGGAGCAGCCGTTCAAGCGCAATGCCACAAAAAACTAAATTTTTCCTTAAAAATACCGTTTTGGTTTTTAACCTCCCAGGGGAATTTCCTGGATTTATTACCCAAACTAGACCATGTTGTTTAACGAGTGGCTAAGTTTCATTACGATTCCATTATTCCTTTTGGTAGATGTCGGGGGGACATGCCATGCCAGTCAAACCTTAAAAAAAAAAAAAAAAAAAAAAAAAAAAAAATGGACAAAAACAATATGTGTCCCATTTTTCCAAATGGGACCCATAATAAGCAGTCTACAAATCAGATTAAAACTTTAAAAATTGTTACATAACATGAGTCACTTATAAAAACAGAAACTTATCTACTAAACCCAGGGGAATTTCCTGAAACCGTGAAAAAATAAATCGGGCTGTTTTGGGAATGTAGCTTCATTTCACTACAGCGCTTGAAAAGAAGCTTTACTTTAAAACATTTGTGGCAAAATGTTCGTAAATGTTAGACGTTTATCTTTTATTTAACTGCACATGGAAAATAAGTTTGGTTGGTTAACTATGGGACCCATGCGTTTATGCTTGCAGAAACAAACTACATACTCGGTGTATAAAATACAAATTGTGGTTAGGGACCCTGTAGCATGAATATATGGCATACAACATGTGTTTTACAAATAGTGGTGGTTAAACACGTGATTGACACTTTCTAGTTCTAGTAGATATCGGGGCGACATTGCATTTCTGACAAGCGTTTGACGAAGAAAAAAAAAGAAAAAACGGACAAAAACTAGAGAGTGTCAACCACGTGTTTAACCATTCCATTATTCCTTTTGGTAGATGTCGGGGGGACATGCCATGCCAGTCAAACCTTTAAATAAAAAAAAAAAAAAAAAAAAAAAACGGACAAAAACAATATGTGTCCCATTTTTCCAAATGGGACCCATAATAAGCAGTCTACAAATCAGATTAAAACTTTAAAAATTGTTACATAACATGAGTCACTTATAAAAACAGAAACTTATCTACTAAACCCAGGGGAATTTCCTGAAACCGTGAAAAAATAAATCAGGCTGTTTTGGGAATGTAGCTTCATTTCACTACAGCGCTTGAAAAGAAGCTTTACTTTAAAACATTTGTGGCGAAATGTTCGTAAATGTTAGACGTTTATCTTTTATTTAACTGCACATGGAAAATAAGTTTGGTTGGTTAACTATGGGACCCATGCGTTTATGCTTGCAGAAACAAACTACATACTAGGTG
>CH003244.1:122032-133756 GCA_000149265.1 Ciona savignyi | reverse complement strand
GCATGTTGGCGTAAAGAGACGAATTGTGACACTCTTGACTAGGTAAAAGGTTACCAGCGCGCACCTAATTTAGCAGCGCGCACTCAATTTAGCAGCGCGCTGATTATAATGAATTATGACATCGTTATGCCAACCCCAATATGTAAAGAACGAGGTGCAAAAACCGAAGAAAATGTACAAACAATATGCTACTTCTTAAAATTAGAGGAAACAAGTGAAGAAATTGTAAAATGTTAACGCATTGTAAAACATATTATGACATCATAATTCGGGTAGACCTTTGAGCCATATAGTATTATTACCGCGGGTGGTCTAAAACGGGTTGCTAGTTTGAAAATGACGCGTATGGTTGAGTAAACACACAGTTTACGTCATCTGGTTATAATTGGAGGTCAGATTTGATACGGAGTAATAGAATGCGGAAACGATGGGGTTACGACTGTACCGTAGCAGAGAAGGTACGTGTACGAAACGGTGGTAGAGATGATACGGTTTTCTACAATAAATAAATAAAACAGTTAACTTACGAGACTATTATGTAAATCATAAGTATTACACACTCACCAAACTTTTGGCTTTAAGAGGTATAGAAAAATACGGTATCGGAAGAAAATTGTACACTACAGTCTCTACGGTAACTAACTCGGTAAGAAAGTAAGTTATGCCATGCGGTCTAATATAGGCGATTGCATACATAAACATCCCCTTATTACGTATTTCGTTTATGACGCAATTTATGCTGGTTTAACATAGACATCAAGAAAACATATGGGCAAATGAATAAATAATGGGTCAAAATATCTTACAAGTATATCAAATGTTAGTGTCAACGACATGCATCGCTCGTTAAAACACAAACCTATAGATGCTAAATTTATAAACATCGAATAAACCAAACCAAAATTATGCGCGATGGAACTGCGTTAACCGCTAATTCACTAAAAATGTATTTTAGCCAATTAGGAAAATTGAAACCTCAATGCAGGACATTGTTTGATTATGGGGCATTATTTATTGTCAATGTAGCTTATTTTATTTTCGGTTGGCGTGGAATAATAACCTTATTATTGTCCTCACCATATGAAAAAAATAAAATATATAAAATACTAAGGAATGGGTGACTTATAAAACATAACCGTACTTGATTTATTAGAGTAAAACAAACATTAAACTACCTCGTTTACTTTTCCTTTTAGGGTGAGTCATTATAACACTTAGTTATGCCTGGATGTAAAAAGAAAAGTGCAAATTTTTGTTGTTAAAGTGTTGACCCCGAGAAATGTTTTTACAAACAGGATCTTAAAACTTTTTTACCTGTACTATAGATAAAAATCAATACTATTTCTTATAAATTAAACTCCTGTTAAAAACATATTTTTCATATTTACTACATGGTTAAGTTTTCGCAGCCATGATGGACTCGTCACCCATAACTTTTTTAAATAAACAAAACACCGTTCTTGATAAAGAGCCTTTCAAGGATATTGAAACCTAGCCAGAAAAAAATACACTTAATCGCAAAAATGGGAACCCGATGATACAATTTTTCAAATAACTAACCGCACATGTGTTTGCTTCGGCGTTTAAAGCCTCGCGACAAATCATAACGTTCCACTTCTGTACCTCGCGTATAACGGGTGTGAATCTTATAACAATTTCTTCGTCGATCATCTTACGTTTTCATTTTCTGTTCTCTCATTAGAATTAACGATGAGGTACGGTTGTGCATTTAGTCGTTTAAACTTACCTTTATACAGTTTTGTATGTAATCAGTCCGAAAATTTTCTTTTGGGTAAAATGTCCACAATCCAATGTAGTAGTCCATATGCAAATCAATGCCATTTAGTACGAGGTCACAATTTATTATAAATACTAACGCAGCCATCGCCTACAGAATTCATTGATAAGAAACTGTAAGTGATACCATGCCGCTTGTGTATATTGTAGCATTCCTTCTTAACGGTGAATGTGGGTCATAAGTTGCGCGCACCATGTGGAATTAATTCGCAGGTATGGCCCATGCTCAAATAAATAACCATCACATGGTGATGGTTTATCACGTTGCTGTGGCAAAACCCTTATCAAGTTGAATCACTCGCACGTCAAGATATCGAGGCAATTGGCTTTTATCTGTGCCATTGTGTCAATACGGTTTAAACATATATTTAAATCGGCACATTCTTGAATATCTTCGATAAAAGTCACCGATCTTCAGGTTTTCTCTTTTTTCGTGCTATTTCTGAAGTGCGATGATTGTTTACAGACAATATCTCGACCATTGGTCGCAAAGTTGGTTTGCAAAATGTTACACGTAGCGCCAACGGCGGCGAGTGTAGCATGAATGTTTATTGGGTTGGAGGCAACTCGCTTAACGGGTTAACCCTGAGCAATTGGTTCGGTGTTAATAGCGTCGCGCCGTTGATATTCAGCGTAACAAGAGTAAGAGAACAATTTAATATTGCCTCGGACTCCAGTAAAAGGGTTGTCAGCTGGTGGTCGTTCAATGTCTTTAGAGCTATATTTCAATTTTTGAATTTAAAGCCCATGAATAAAGGTTACGTAGTTCTCTGGACAGTTGGACTCCGATCTTTGCTGCCGGCAATAATACTAGGAAATCAGTATGTCTGGGGATGTGTTGCCCTGTATTTGTCGTATACCTGAGGGAGTGTTGCCTTGCTTTTGTTGTATGCCTTAGATAGTGTTGCCCTGTATTTGTCGTATGCCTGGGGTAGTGTTGCCTTATTTTTAAAGATGGGTTAAAAACGCATATAGGTTAAGATGTTACGCCGCTCTTCAAAATGTGGGTGACTAGGTAACCACCAGAATGGCGCGACAGAGGGTTGGTTATTCGTGTGAATAAAATTACGATGTATATGAACGCTGTAGCCAACAGTGGGTTACCGAAGATATTACAATGTGCTCCAAATAAAGAGCATTAATCAAAGACTCGCCGTTAAATTTAATGGAGCTATAAACAAGATATGCTATATAACATAAAGCCATAAACCACTTGAAGTTTTGGACTTTTTCTTACTGATTTCTTATGGCAGTTAAGTTTTATTATATTTGCCAGATACTAGTCATACGCATCAGAGCTCACTATAGCGCATATGACAAAATGTCATTAGCAGCAGAGAAGGTAATTTCACATATAGGCATTTCGACAGAAGTGATTTGTTTTGTTCAATGTAGTTTTTAAAGTATAAATGTGTAGCCTTATATTGTCTGGTAAGGTAGACTTACTAGCAAATCCAATGCAGTTATAACATATGTGAGTTGTCTAATAGATGAATATGTACATATTTAATAGTTTTTACTTTTAATTTTGCAGTATCATTGCTTGTTTAATGCAGAATATATATTGACATCGTGTCGTGGATTATCGGCCACAGCTTTCGTTCAAACAATACAAAAAAATTATTGGAAGAAACTAAAATGTTCAAGACAGAACTAAATCGTCTTGGTATGAATAAATTCGTTATCTAGTATTTTATTAATTTTCTCGCAAATGATTGTTGTGTTCTTATGTTTATGCTGTTATCATAACGAAAAAATAGGGGTTTCTTCTAATAGCTGTTTATAAACTAGTCGACTAACCAAAATATTTTGTATTACAGAATTGGAGGAGAAGAAGTTGGCTGAACAACTGCGTGAAGTTTGCGATGAAGATGGAAGGGAGACTAACCTGTCCACATCGTCATCCATATTCCTAGGAATGGCCAATATTTACCAGTGAAAAGTTTTTACTACTTCAGAACGACGATCCTACCAGAGCACGGTTTGATATGATAAAGTTAATTGCCCTAACAGAAGCAGCAAAGCAGAGGTGTAACGATACAGCTTTTCTGCAACGTGTAAAATCAGTAAAGCAAGAAGCACTGTCTTCATTCTTAAAGTTTTTAAAAGCAGACCGTGATGCACATTCATTGTTGTTTGAAAATAGCATACGTGATTTACTAAACTCGCTCAATTCTTTTAGACAAGTGACGAATAAGAAGCTTAGTGATATCGAAAACCCATACAAAAAAGTAATGTACACTGAAACAGATGAAAAATTGTTTCGCTACAAGACTGAACAACACTGCAACGAGGTAACACAGGGTTATGCAAAACTTATGAGAGATGTTTATTCTGCGTGTATTTCTATTCTTGGTGAGCCTCCATGTAAGTTTTCTCTAATGGGCCTGGGATCACTGGCGCGACAGGAAGTAACGTCTTACTCTGACTTTGAAAGCTTTATTCTAATTGAAAGAAAAAATAGAGGAATAATGGAATATTTCAAAGATCTTTCAGCTCTTGCTCACGTTCTAGTTGTATCATTGGGTGAAACGATTATACCGGCAGTTGGTATATCTTCTATCAAGGCTTTGGGAACCGAAGATGGCTGGTACTTTGATGCATTCACCAAGCATGGTGTTTCATTTGATGGATTGCTTCCCAAAGCGTCAAAGAACCCACTTGGCCCCCAACTTTGTGACAGAGAGTTTGATACGGACGGTGAGTTAATAAATACTCCGATAGGCATGGGTGGAGTACATGAATGATGGGGAAGAAGCTAATAAAGAGAAAATGGCATTGGCCAGAGCGTTAGTTCAAGGAGTACTTGTCAAAGGTGATGAAACACTTTCCAATTCGTTTCTTACTTTAGCATGGAGAAAGATTCAAGAAATGTTTCATAACAAAATATTCACACATGACACGTATCTGCTGTTACGACAAGACGTTTTGCGGTACGACTTTACTGACCTAAAACAGTCTAAAAAAATTGACATTAAGAAAGATCTGTACCGAGGTATATCTGTTATGATGCCTACTATTGGGATCTTGTGTAACGAACAGAGTAAAAACTCCTTTGATGTCATCAGAAATTTAAAAAAACGAAAGTTTATTAACAAAGCTTATAAATCGGACCTAAAAAGTGCAGTAGCCATTGTTAACTATTTACGCCAAATTGTTTTATCGAAACGCACTTTTTCGATTTTAGAAATTAATCGACCTAAAATCTTGGACAACTCAAATGTTCGCTTGATGAGAATGAAATTTCTAGGCAATGCGCTGGTCAAAGTTTTTGCAATTGGACACAACTTCCAACAGTCTATTTTAACGACAGTATTATACAAAGATATTTACACAGGATTTGGCGAGGGCCGACCCAATACGCGATACCTTTCACAAAGGCAATGTGTACGCCCGTCTGGGAATGTATACTGAAGCTATTGACATTTTCCTTAATGAAAAGAGGTTTATAGAAGCACAACCGATGGTCCAGCGCTTTCAACTGAACCTTAACTTAGGTCTCTGCTACTATCAAATCAAAGAGATTGAAAAAGCCTATAGATATTTTAAACAAGCTCTTTCAATTTGTGACACACTAATGTCCGACAGAACAAAGTGCAAGGCCAATGCATTGCAGTGTATGGCACTCTGTGAAGTTTACATTAAGAACTACGCTAAAGCGTGGGGGCATTTTCAAAGTTCATTTGACCTAATAAAGCAAAGTGAAAACTCTTCAACAACTGGTTTAGCAATGAAATACTTGGCAGATGACCTCTATCAGGTTTATCAATCAATCGTCGATAGTAAGCACTTAGTAAAACCACAAGTTGACTTGCTGATTGCTGCAGGAAACATGCTTCAAGATGATAAACAGTATGAACAAGCAATTGGCTGCTACAACACAGCAGTAAAAAAGCAACTTGATTACTACGGGTCTTCACAAGAAAACACAACGGAAATATTGCTTAGAACGGCGCAATGTTTCCAACAACTTGGCGAATATGATATGGCTGTTCAAAACTGCAGTAAATCATTCCAGAATATAACTAATGCTACACAGTTTCGTACACAAGCACCCGTTATTTGTGACACTTTTATTTCTTGTTCTAGAAAATGCACAGATGTTGAAAAATGTTTTGGAAGCCTCACCGAAATTATATCTACTTCACAGAAATGGCTTGATACTTCACCTTCTAGAATTATGGCAAAGTTTCATCATGCCCGTGCAGTTATATGCAAGCGTCAGGGGAATTACGAAGAAGCTATTCAGAGTTACCAAAAAGAACTGAATATATATTGTGAATTTTATAAGTACAAAGCTTCACATCCAATAATTGCTCATGTTCAACTCTCCATTAGTAAATGTCACCAAAAGTTGGGAAATTGTGAAGCAGAAGTGAGGTATATTTTCCAAGCTCTGGAAGAACGATTCTTACCTGATGTCGATTATGAGACTTTCAATACTACCCCATTGCTTCAAAACCACGCATCAATATTACAACAAGCACTGGCGACTAAATCAGTTCATGTAGGTTTAAAGGCTCTTACCCATGCCACCGCTCACAGTGCATCACACTATATGAAAACTCAACAGTGGTTACCAGGCTTAAATGACACTCAACTGTTGAATTACATGGATCGCATTTGCGACGGATCGGTAGTTTTTGAAAACGAAAAGCTAACAGATAAGGACATAGGTCCGATGGCTTCTGTATTGGAATGTATTTTGTACTTTTCACGGTCAAGCAGCTTTTCCTCTTCCGTTTTGCAAAAGTTTATCTTGGAAAACATTAATTCAACAAAACTAACATCAACAGAGAAACGTGGTATGTTTATGTCTCTTGGAAACTATCACAAGGGCAGATCCGAACTTGAAAAGGCGATTGAATTTTACCAATCAGGGTCGCAAATAGATGAAACTAACAGTAATTCATACACATGTCGTGTAGCAGCTTCACTATTCGATATTTGGGGAAAGTGTTTGATGCTCATGAACGATACTCAAGGAGCTATTCAACAGTTCAGTGACGCACTTCATATTTTGTATTTAAATTATGACAACTACGCTGAAGAACACAACACTTTGATAAAAATTGAAATACTTCTTGGTCAATTACGATGTTGGCTGATTAACAAAAAATACAGACAATGCTTCATCGTAGTACAAAAAACATGGAATTTGATCAATTCGTTATTTCATGATGCTGCCCACGATGCTAGTCAAGCCCTGTTTCCGGATTTTTCTGTTTGTTTACTTAGTTGTGCAGTTCATGACCAAGAATGTGCCAGATTTTTAGATGAAAGTGGCTTATTGGCTAAACAATCAATTAACTTAAAAGCATCCAACACTCTTGCAAATTCCTTAACTAACTCATTAGAATATACCAAAATGTTAGACCTTGTCTCGTTATTAATGGAACGGACGCGAGTAACTCATCAGATAGGTGTAAACTTGGGGTTTACTTCACTCCTAGCTTCAAGCATTTTAAGCTCGGGTTTGCCAACTTCACACACAGATGAAACTCACCATCATGTCCTTACAGATCTGTTCAAATTTGTCCTAAAGAATCCCCAGTGTAAAAGCTCATCACTTATTCTTTATAACCTATTTACGGTAAAATTAGCACCAACTGCAGATCGTGTTTTATCAAACATATTAAATCGTTATCCCAAAGGTACACTGTTTATGTTCACACGTGCCGTTCAGGATTACTTTTGTGATAAAGAACCAAAAGTATATATTAGCTGTGCTTGGGACATAGTTCAACACCTCATGCGTTGTGAAAACTTCAAAGGATGCCGCTGGTCTCTGTGAGCAATTGATCGACTTTGTTCGATTAACCAAACCCAAAAGAGACGAGGAATATCAATTCACAGGGTAAGTAGCATAGAATATTTATATTTTTCCTGCACGTGTGAAAAACAAGATTTATCACACTAAGAAAATCGTCAGATTACCTTGTCCAAAGCCGGTTTTTGAAATCAAATGCATCAGCAATCCAAACCAAAAATAGCTTTACAAAGCAAGGTAAAAACCTCAGAGGCATTTTGTAATCAAAAGTAAAATTAAAACTATCGCCATATCTAGGGATGCACAATATAGAATTTCGAATATTTGACATTTAAATCTCAAAGGATTCGAATCTGTACAACCAATTTGATAAGACGAGTTAAAAATCGAAATAAAAAACGTCAATATTGGCTGCGATCCATCGCGCGACAACCCGCGTGATGTCGATTATGCAAACGTCAGCGCAACGTCTTTGCAAGCGTGTGACCATAGATAACCATGATAACAAACTTTTGGTAAACTGTCATTGAAGTAAATTCGTTATCTTAAAATTGTAACATGGCTTCTTTATTCGTACGTCATACCCGTAATGCGTTTCTCCATACCGAAAGCGCATCTTTCGTGCCGAAGCGTCCGAACAATTTTTTAAAGCGGGAGCAGGAATACTACTTGCATCATAGCTTTACAACAACATCATCTTATCAGTAGCGTACACGTGCATCGTAGACAGCCGCGCTTAAAACTCTCGCACGTACTAAAAAAGTAGGTCACTTTCGTCCGGCTGTAAGTACGTGTTTTATCGTACCTTTAAATATTACGCAATTTATTCTATAGGTGGAAAAGTTATTTAGAGACTAAACATGTTTAATTTTAGCAATATATATTCCACTAAAGCACTATATTTCTAATGAGCACAAAGAATGATATCTTTTGTGTCCCATTATTTAGTTAGGTGATTTTGTAGTGATTAACATTTGCCGGGTTTTAATGTTTAATTTTGCTGGGTCAATAATAGCCAGTTTTAATACCTAACTGGAAAAACAAAAATCGTCTGATGTTTTGGAGCATTTTTCTCGGCCATTCATTGCAACAAAAACCTAGACTACCATCCTCCCTCTTGGCAGATAGCGTTTAGAGAAGTTACATATTATTAAAAATATAATATGTAATGGTGATATATTGTTTGACTCTGTAAATTGCTCTCATCACAGTTCAAAAGCATTTTGCTAGTTCTCTATATTTAACAATCATTTACCGCCCGGTATATATATTTTTAAATGAGAAAATATCTGCACAGCATAGAAAATTTAAAAATTTGGTAAAACATTCTAGAATAGGATTCGAAATACATTATTCTAGAATACCTAACTATCCTATATTGTTCATCCCTAGCCATATCTTTGCGCAAGACCGACTTTATACCATAAAAAGGGGGGTGGTCTGATTGCAAAAAATAATTTCATGAAGCTTAATGTTAAATTACGTTTCAGTATACTCAGCTTGGCGCTGTTGGACAAGGCAGAATGCCTGAAACACATCTCTGACATCAAATCCCCCAGAGAAGATATATTGCAGTGCATCGATCATGCGAAAGAATTAGTTGTTCCTGAACATGTTCGTGAAATAATATATATCGAACGAGAAGTGGTGCAAAGTGATACTGACGAAAAGCTGGATGAGATCTGGACAGCGATGACCAGCAAGTTAAGAAAATACATCAATCATTGTTTTGATTATGACAAATTGTGGGAAAATTCACTTGAGCCGCCATCTGTAAGCTTGTCAGAAACAAGCGAATTGCCACGCCTCATACCAAGTGATACTAGATGCAACGACCCTGTGACAACCACATCAACTGCACACGTATACGATGCCGTTGAAAACAACGATGATGTATACGATGAAGTTGAAAACAACGATGATGTATACGATGCCGTTAAAAACGATGATGTATACGATATACCGTTGAAAACAACGATGATGGTGACACGCACTCCTTATGTGAATGAAATTCCGAAAGATCCGATACATGGTGATGATCATACAACATGCAGTGCTAGCCGACATGAAAATACCACAGATTTTTTATCTAAACCAATTGATGAGGACCTCCCATTGTACTTGATGAAATCTACTGAAACTGTAAAAAAAGAAGCAGAAAACAACGATGCCTTCACGCAAGACGATACTTATGAAACATTCGAACTGTACCAAACGATAGACGATGAGCTGAACTTGCCAGCTCAGCAAATACAACCTACGAAAACAAAGGGCATAATCAATAGGGTCCGTAATTTTACTAAATCTAAAAAGTGATAAAAAAAATTACTTAGATACATTATGATCTCCTTTTTATTTATTTTCTTTGATGTGCTAAATTCTTGTTTAGGTATTGAGTTTTTATTGATGTATATTTCAATTGTGTTTCTTTTTTGCGTGTAATAAGTGGTGGGAAAATAAAATAGTTTTCATAAACCTAATATGGAAGCACGCAATGCTACAGCGGTTTTAGACAATGGTCACACAGCTGGATATCTGTATTCTTTATATCATTAAACTTCATTAAATAGACAAACTATAAAAGATATATGTTTCTTTGTTTTTTGCTTTTGATTATTTTTGTTTAAGTCCATGTATGCATCGGTATTAATTTCATTAAGTTAGCATCTGCCACAACTTACTAATTTCAAACGTGATTTCCCATGTTTATGAGCTATTTGTTATTATGTTTATTCCTATATATTGTGTAATTTGTTTATATTTAAGGCAAATAAATTCGTGGCAAATCAAAAGAAAGTAGAATATCCGAGAATAGGTTGCAACAAGGTAATAAATATATATACATTTTTTATATCTATAACAATAAGTTAAACTTAATATTAAAGTTTCTTCCTGCCGCGAGTTAGGGAATATAAAATAGATATGGGCTAAGCTTTAAGCGATCCGGCAAAACTGACTTATTGTTCAAGGATTTTTTCTTGTTTTTGGTAAAATAAATAAAAATTGTAAATAAATAAAACCTTATTTTGATTACAACAAATTTAACTTAATTGGACCATCCTTTCTTGCAAAATAGTCAGCTACACGACATGCTTGTTATGAACGGGGTGCAAAAAAAACGGAGAAAATGTAAAAACCATATGCTACGTCCTAGAATTAGAGAAAACAAGAAAAGAAATTGTAAAATGTAAACGCATTGTAGATTACACATCGTAAAAGTAAAAACATATTATGGCATCATTACTCGGGCAGTCCTCTGAGGCTGAGCTATATAGTATTGTTACATCCGCGGGTGGAATGACGGGTTGCTGGTTTGAAAATGACACGTATGGTTGAGTAAACACACAGTTTACGTCCTCAGGCTATAATTGGCGGTCAGGGTTGATACGAACAGATACGATACGAAAATGATGGGGTTAAAATGGTACGGTGGTAGACACTGTACGGTAATTCGGTACGTGTATACGAAACGGGGTGTAGAGATGATACTGTACGGCATGATACGGTTTCCAGCAGTAAATAAATAAAATCAGTAAACTTAAGAGTCTATATGTAAATCATAAGTATTACACACTCACCAAACTTTGGCTTTAAGCGGTACAGAAAAATACGGTATCGGAAGAAAATTGTACACTGCAGTCCCTACGGTAACTAATTTGGAAGGAAAGAAAGCCATGCGGTCTAGTATAGGCGATTGCAACATAAACTCCCATTATTACGTATTTCGTTTATGACGCAATTTAAGCTGGTTTAACATAGACGTCAAGAAAACATACAGGCAAATGAATAAATATTGTGTCCAGATATCTTAGAAATATATTAAAGTTAGTGTCAACGACATGCATCGCTGACGTTGACGCTAATTCACAAAAAAATCTTTAAGAAACTGGGGCATTAATGCAGGACATTATTTGATTCTGGGACATCATTCATGGTCAATGTAGCTAATTATATTTTCGGTTGGCGTGGAGTAACGACCTTATTATTGTCCTAACCATACGAAAAAATAAGATATATAAAATACTAAGGGATGGGTGACTTATAAAACATAACCGTCCTTGATTTATTAGAATAAAACAAAATTAAACTACCTCGTTGACTTTACCTTTTAGGTAGAGGGTCGCAAGGTAATGTTTGCTTGTGACGGAACAATAGGG
>CH003244.1:98176-121932 GCA_000149265.1 Ciona savignyi | reverse complement strand
CTCTCAAGTATTTTGAACTCAAGTTTCTTAACTTCGCACACAGATGAAACTCACCATCAAGCCCTTACAGATCTGTTTAAATTTGTTCTAAAGAATCCCGAGTGTAAAAGCGCATCACTTATTCTTTATAACCTATTGCAAATAACAGTAGCTCCAATTGCAGATCGTGTTTTATCAAACATATTAACTCGTTACCCTGCAAATACTTTGTTTATGTTCACACATGCCGTTCAGGATTACTTTTGTGATAAAGAACCAAAAGTATATCTCAGCTGTGCTTGGGATATAGTTCAACACCTCATGCGTTGTGAAAACTTCAAGGATGCCGCAGGTCTTTGTCAGCAATTGATCGACTTTGTTCGTTTGACCAAACCAAAAAGCGACGAGGAATATCAATTTACAGGGTAAGTAGCATAGAATATTTATATTTTCCCTGCATGTGTGAAAAACGAGATTTATCACACTGAGGAAATCGTCAGATTTCGTTGTCCAAAGCCGGTTTTTGAAATCAAATGCATCAGCAATCCAAACCAAAAAATAGCTTTACAAAGCAAGGTACAAACCTCAGAAGCATTTTGTAATCAAAAGTAAAATTAAAACTATCGCCATATCTAGGGATGCACAATATAGAATTTCGAATATTTGACATTCAAATCCAAAGGATTCGAATCTGTACAACCAATTTGATAAGAATTGTTAAAAATCGAAATAAAAAACGTAAATATTGGCTGCGATCCATCGCGCGAAAACCCGCGTGATGCCGATTATGCAAACGTCAGCGCAACGTCTTTGCGTGTGACAATAGATAACCATTATAACAAACTTTTGGTAAACTGTCATTGAAGTAAATTCGCTATCTTAAAATTGTAACATGGCTTTCGTACGTCATACCCGTAATGCGTTTCTCCATACCGAAAGCGCATCTTTCGTGCCGAAGCACCCGAACAATTTTTTAAAGCGGGAGCAGGAATACTACTTGCATCATAGCTTTACAACAACATCATCTTATCAGTAGCGTACACGTGCATCGTAGACAGCCGCGCTTAAAACTTACGCACGTACTAAAAAAGTAGGTCACTTTCGTCCGGCTGTAATTACGTGTTTTATCGTACCTTTAAATATTACGCAATTTATTCTATAGGTGGAAAAGTTATTTAGAGACTAAACATGTTTAATTTTAGCAATATATATTCCACTAAAGCACTATATTTCTAATGAGCACAAAGAATGATATCTTTTGTGTCCCATTATTTAGTTAGGTGATTTTGTAGTGATTAACATTTGCCGGGTTTTAATGTTTAATTTTGCTGGGTCAATAATAGCCAGTTTTAATACCTAACTGGAAAAACAAAAATCGTCTGATGTTTTGGAGCATTTTTCTCGGCCATTCATTGCAACAAAAACCTAGACTACCATGCTCCCTCTTGGCAGATAGCGTTTAGAGAAGTTACATATTATTAAAAATATAATATGTAATGGTGATATATTGTTTGACTCTGTAAATTGCTCTCATCACAGTTCAAAAGCATTTTGCTAGTTCTCTATATTTAACAATCATTTACCGCCCGGTATATATATTTTTAAATGAGAAAATATCTGCACAGCATAGAAAATTTAAAAATTTGGTAAAACATTCTAGAATAGGATTCGAAATACATTATTCTATAATACCTAACTATCCTATATTGTTCATCCCTAGCCATATCTTTGCGCAAGACCGACTTTATACCATAAAAAGTGGGGTGGTCTGATTGCAAAAAATAATTTCATGAAGCTTAATGTTAAATTACATTTTAGTATACTCAGCTTGGCGCTGTTGGACAAGGCAGAATGCCTGAAACACATCTCCGACATCAAATCCCCCAGAGAAGATATATTGCAGTGCATCGATCATGCGAAAGATTTAGTTGTTCCTGAACATGTTCGTGAAATAATATATATCGAACGAGAAGTGGTGCAAAGTGATACTGACGAAAAGCTGGATGAGATCTGGACAGCGATGACCAGCAAGTTGAGAAAATACATCAATCATTGTTTTGATTTTGACAAATTGTGGGAAAATTCACTTGAGCCGCCATCTGTAAGCTTGTCAGAAACAAGCGAATTGCCACGCCTCATACCAAGTGATACTAGATGCAACGACCCTGTGACAACCACATCAACTGCACACGTATACGATGCCGTTAAAAACGATGATGTATACGATATACCGTTGAAAACAACGATGATGGTGACACGCACTCGTTATGTGAATGAAATTCCGAAAGATCCGATACATGGTGATGATCATACAACATGCAGTGCTAGCCGACATGAAAATACCACAGATTTTTTATCTAAACCAATTGATGAGGACCTCCCATTGTACTTAATAAAATGTAAAAAAGAGAAGCAGAAAACTGTAAAAAAAGAAGCAGAAAACAACGATGCCTTCACGCAAGACGATACTTATGAAACATTCGAACTGTACCAAACGATAGACGATGAGCTGAACTTGCCAGCTCAGCAAATACAACCTACGAAAACAAAGGGCATAATCAATAGGGTCCGTAATTTTACTAAATCTAAAAAGTGATAAAAAAAATTACTTAGATACATTATGATCTCCTTTTTATTTATTTTCTTTGATGTGCTAAATTCTTGTTTAGGTATTGAGTTTTTATTGATGTATATTTCAATTGTGTTTCTTTTTTTGCGTGTAATAAGTGGTGGGAAAATAAAATAGTTTTCAATAGGGTCCGTATTTTTACTAAATCTAAAAGGGCATAATCAATAGGGTCCGTAATTTTACTAAATCTAAAAAGTGATAAAAAAAATTACTTAGATACATTATGATCTCCTTTTTATTTATTTTCTTTGATGTGCTAAATTCTTGTTTAGGTATTGAGTTTTTATTGATGTATATTTCAATTGTGTTTCTTTTTTGCGTGTAATAAGTGGTGGGAAAATAAAATAGTTTTCATAAACCTAATATGGAAGCACGCAATGCTACAGCGGTTTTAGACAATGGTCACACAGCTGGATATCTGTATTCTTTATATCATTAAACTTCATTAAATAGACAAACTATAAAAGATATATGTTTCTTTGTTTTTTGCTTTTGATTATTTTTGTTTAAGTCCATGTATGCATCGGTATTAATTTCATTAAGTTAGCATCTGCCACAACTTACTAATTTCAAACGTGATTTCCCATGTTTATGAGCTATTTGTTATTATGTTTATTCCTATATATTGTGTAATTTGTTTATATTTAAGGCAAATAAATTCGTGGCAAATCAAAAGAAAGTAGAATATCCGAGAATAGGTTGCAACAAGGTAATAAATATATATACATTTTTTTATATCTATAACAATAAGTTAAACTTAATATTAAAGTTTCTTCCTGCCGCGAGTTAGGGAATATAAAATAGATATGGGCTAAGCTTTAAGCGATCCGGCAAAACTGACTTATTGTTCAAGGATTTTTTCTTGTTTTTGGTAAAATAAATAAAAATTGTAAATAAATAAAACCTTATTTTGATTACAACAAATTTAACTTAATTGGACCATCCATTCTTGCAAAATAGTCAGCTACACGACATGCTTGTTATGAACGGGGTGCAAAAAAAACGGAGAAAATGTAAAAACCATATGCTACGTCCTAGAATTAGAGAAAACAAGAAAAGAAATTGTAAAATGTAAACGCATTGTAGATTACACATCGTAAAAGTAAAAACATATTATGGCATCATTACTCGGGCAGTCCTCTGAGGCTGAGCTATATAGTATTGTTACATCCGCGGGTGGAATGACGGGTTGCTGGTTTGAAAATGACACGTATGGTTGAGTAAACACACAGTTTACGTCCTCAGGCTATAATTGGCGGTCAGGGTTGATACGAAAATGATGGGGTTAAAATGGTACGGTGGTAGACACTGTACGGTAATTCGGTACGTGTATACGAAACGGGGTGTAGAGATGATACTGTACGGCATGATACGGTTTCCAGCAGTAAATAAATAAAATCAGTAAACTTAAGAGTCTATATGTAAATCATAAGTATTACACACTCACCAAACTTTGGCTTTAAGCGGTATAGAAAAATACGGTATCGGAAGAAAATTGTACACTGCAGTCCCTACGGTAACTAATTTGGAAGGAAAGAAAGCCATGCGGTCTAGTATAGGCGATTGCAACATAAACTCCCATTATTACGTATTTCGTTTATGACGCAATTTAAGCTGGTTTAACATAGACGTCAAGAAAACATACAGGCAAATGAATAAATATTGTGTCCAGATATCTTAGAAATATATTAAAGTTAGTGTCAACGACATGCATCGCTGACGTTGACGCTAATTCACAAAAAAATCTTTTAATTAAGAAACTGGGGCATTAATGCAGGACATTATTTGATTCTGTGACATCATTCATGGTCAATGTAGCTAATTATATTTTTGGTTGGCGTGGAGTAACGACCTTATTATTGTCCTCACCATACGAAAAAATAAGATATATAAAATACTAATGGATGGGTGGCTTATAAAACATAACCGTCCTTGATTTATTAGAGTAAAACAAAATTAAACTACCTCGTTGACTTTACCTTTTAGGTAGAGGGTCGCAAGGTAATGTTTGCTTGTGACGGAACAATGGGTACTTACTCGGTGATTCCCAAAATACAATGGTTGTCTCTATCTAATAACCAATTACTGGGAAATTCCGAATTCTCTGTATTAAAGTCGAGTTTTAAGCAATTGAAAAATATTCATTTAAAAATAAATCTACATTGTGTATATTTGTAGATAGCCATTATGCCACTCAGTAATGCCTGGATGCAAAAGCGAAAATGAAAATTTTGTTGTTAAAGTGTTGATCCCGAGTAATATTTTTACAAAAAAATGATCTTAAAACTATTTCTTACCTGTCCTATAAGTGAAAAAACAAGATTATCTCTTATAAATTTAACCCCTGTTAAAAACATATATTCATTATATTTTCTACAGGGCTAAGGTTATGCAGCCATAATGAACTTAAGTCCATGTGGTGGTAATTACCACCAACAACTTATTTACATAAACAAACGTTTTTAGTGAGGTCCCCCTTAGGTGAAGAGCTCCTCAGGTGAAGAGCCCCTCAGGTGAAGAGTCCATCACAAATCATAACGTTCCATTTCTGTACCTCACGTATAACGGATGTGATTCACATGAACAATTTCTTGGACCATCAACTTACGTTTTCATTTTTATTTTTAGTGCACATATCTCTGTCTGTCCTCTCATCAGCATTAACGATGAGGCACGGTTGTGCATCTGGTTGTTTAAACTCACCTTGATACAGTTTTGTATGTACTCAGTCTAAAAATTTTCCATCAGGTAAAATGTCCACAATCCGGCCAATTAACGAATAGGGGCGGTATTGAGTCAAGAAGAACAATTTAGTTCGATATTAGGTTTCGCTTAATTCGATGCCATTTAGTACGAGGACATCTATCTATTAAAAGTATTAACGCAGCCATCGCCTATACAGAATTCATTGATAGGAAACTGCAAGTGATGCCGTTTGTGTTTTTTTATAACATTCCTTCTTAACAGTAACAACCATTACGTGGCGAAGCTTATGAACCCGATAGGTCATGTTACTGTGGCCTTACCCTCATCCAGTGGAATCACTCCTACGTCTGGAATTAAACATAAGTATGTCCATTGACAGATATTGGATAACGATTATTTGGCTTCGAACTGTCATCGCACAACAAAAATGGCGTGAAAGAAGAGAAAGCGAGAAGATCGGTGCGTTGTTGTTTTTCTAGAGAACATCACACGACCACAATCACAATGGTTTAGTTACAAAATCACCTTGATTCCAGACAGACACGGGGTAGTTTAAATCAAGCCGAAAAAGGCACGTAACACCAAATTCGTACACAACCTATGTATAAAGATACCCGATAAATACGTACACAACGAGAGCGCGTGATAGCTCCAACCCATAAGAAAAAACGAACAATAAGGTCGCCTGAAGCACAGACATTGGATACTACTTACCACGTCACTTACATACTTTTTATTATAAATTTCTCAATTGTGCGATTTTGCAATTTGAGAGGGAGTCTAAGATTTCGCGTCCCCGTTATTGTACATATTGTAAATCGATGCCAAAGGGTGTTATAATTCGTTTTATTTTCAAAATGTTCTTTGCAGCAGAGAAGTTAATTTCACATATAGGCATTTACACGGAAGTGATTATATTGTTTAATTTAGTTTTTAATGTTGAAATGTGACAAAGATTGTCTGGAAAGGTAGAATTAGTAGGTCCAATGCAGGCATAACAGATGTGAGCGGTCTAACATATAAATATGTGCATACTTAATATTTTTACTTTTAATTTTACAGTATAATTGCTCTTTTAATGCAGAATATATACTGACATCGTGTCGTGAATTATCGGCCAGAACTTCAGTTCCAACAATACAAACATTTATTGGGAGAAACTGAAATGTTCAAGACAGAACTAAATCATCTTGGTATGAATAAATTCGTCATGATTCGATTCACAAACTAATGGACGTGTCACTTTATTTTTCTTTCATTAATTAAATTTAATTTGCTAATATTCTGACAAGCAAGTTAAAAAGTAAAGCGCCACCCTATAATTAACAGCACCTCTAATAGAACGCCGCTACATGAAAATGGTTGAAAAATAGAGCGCCGTGGCACTTAAATACAGTTTTAAGAGTTTTTTCTGTATTTTTTAGTTTTAAGAATCGCAAAGTTTTTTTTTACATTTTTATGTGTTAAAAATTTATTCCAAAAATCGTTGCTTTGATATAAAAAAAATAGGTATTTCGCACAGTAAGCGTTTTCGTAAAGTGAACCGTAATGTGCTAGATCTTGGTTATGGCCTACGTAAAATGGCTTGGTTTCTTACATTTTTAGTAATAGTGTAGAACGCCCCCTAAATTATTTTAACAGCTTTACCATTTAACGAAGCCTATAACAAGAAATTATGTACACAGTACACACATATTGAATGCGCCCATTCTTATCGCTACTTAGCCTGCTTTAAAACTCATTTAAACATTTTGATCGACAACGTAAAAAAAAAAATTTTTATTCATTTTGGTCTAACATCACAACACTTTGCTGGCAATTAAAACAGGGTAAAAAGATTATTTTTTTCCATTTAGATATACAACAAGGTTTTTTTCCATTCCATAAAATACAACCGCATATAAATGGGTAACAAAGACATAGTATTCTTTGGACTATCCCTGAAAACATGAATTTAGTTCGTGTGCCTCTCGAAGTATATTAAATAGCAAATAAACAAGCAAAAATACTTTAAATTATGGGGTTTTTTGATTTCGAAAAAAAAAACATTTTGAAATTTCCGACCGACCAAAGAATACATAAAAGCACGGCGGTCGCTGCAAATTTTCGGCGCCGGTTATTCTCTGACAGCCAATATTTCGGGACCGGTAAGAATTATTCACACTTCAAATAGTAAAGAAAATTAAATTGAGTAAAATATACTAAAAAGGGGAAAACGTACTCTACATATAACAAGTTACCATTAAAAAAAAACATTAAAATATAAAAAGATCATGCTGAATATAAAACACTATTACCACATATATAAAACCGATAAACCTTTAAAACCAGCACAAATCAATAGGGAATTTCAAGTTAAACAAATATACTACCATTCAATACCAATCTGTGATCGTTTTTGTTAGGAAATCCTGACAAAATCAACAACAAGCAATTAGGAAAGATTAAAGTATAACCCATCATCCCACAAGATAACCGATACCTTGTTAGGTACCGATTTGAGCGTTATAGGATATAGGATAGGAGAATAGGATATTTATGTTTATCCCCGTGAATGGGAAAACCAAGGGGGTTAACACACGGGCAATCGTCAGATCACCTCGCGCCCACCGTCGGGTTACCGGAGCTATTGCAGTGTTGTGTATGATTCACACGTTCCTTCAATTTGGTAGAACCCATTAATCTGATGGGTCCAGGCCGTAAAGTGCCTTGCCCAAGGACACAACCGACTAGCTAGCGACCAGTTTCGTACCTACAGCCTTTCGATTGAAAGACGACGCACTTAACCGCTAGGCCAACCGGCCGGACAAAGTTATCCAGTATGGTATTAAATTTCTAGCAACTGATTGTTGTGTTCTTAATGTTTATGCTGTTATCATAACGAAAAAAATAAACAGCTGTGTATAAACTATGTGGAGCTCGCTATAGTTTACGAGGTTAAATCGCCGGTTTGTAGCGAGTTGTGTTGAGGCGACTTGAGGTTCTAGCGAACCGCGCGCGCTATAAGCAAGCTTGGCTTTTAAACTCATTGGACGCTTTATACCACAGAAACGCTGCTTCTGACTAATATTATTGGTTTAAGAACCTAGAACAAGCACTATGCATATTATAATACATATAAAAGTATGACCAATGGGATGCAACAACTAGTCGAATAACCAAAATATTTTGTATTACAGAATTGGAGGAGAAGAAGTTGGCTGAACAACTGCGTGAAGTTTGTGGTGAAGATGGAAGGGAGACAAACCTGTCCACATCGTCATCCATATTTCTTGAAATGGCCGATATTTACCATGAAAAGTTTTTACTACTTCAGAACGACGATCCTACCAGAGCACGGTTTGATATGATAAAGTTAATTGCCTTAACAGAAGCAGCAAAGCAAAGATGTAACGATACAGATTTTCTGCAACGGGTAAAATCAGTAAAACAGGAAGCAATATATTCATTCCTAAAGTTTTTAAAAGCAGACTGTGATGCATATTCTTTATTGTTTCAAAATAACACACGAGATTTACTAAGCTCGTTAAATTCTTTCAGAGGAGTAACGAATATAAGGCTCAGTGAAATCGAAAACCCATACAAAAAAGTCAATTACACTGAAGCAGATGAAAAATTGTTTCGCTATAGTATCGAACAACACTGCAACGAGGTAACACAGGGTTATGGTTGACTTATGAGAGATGTTTATTCGGCAAGTATTTCTATTATTGGTGAGGCTCCATGTAAGTTTTCTTTAATGGGCCTGGGATCACTGGCGCGCCAAGAAGTAACGCCTTACTCCGACTTTGAAAGCTTTATTCTAGTTGAAAAAAAGAATGAAGAAATATTAAAATATTTTAAAGATCTTTCAGCACTTGCTCACGTTCTAGTTGTATCATTGGGCGAAACGATTATACCGGCAGTTGGCATTTCTTCTATTAAGGCTTTGGGAACCGAAGGTGGCTGGTACTTTGATGCATTTACTAAGCATGGTGTTTCATTTGATGGATTGCTTCCCAATGCATCAAAAAACCCACTTGGTCCCCAGCCTTGTGACAAAGAGTTTGATACGGACGGTGAGTTAATAAATACTCCGATAGGCATGGTGGAGTACATGAGTGGAGGGGAAGAAGCTACTAAAAAGAAAATGGCATTGGCCAGAATGTTAGTTCAGGGAGTGCTTGTCCAAGGTGATGAAACACTTTCCAATTCGTTTCTTACTCTATCATGGAGGAAGATTCAAGAAATGTGCCACACCAAAATATTCACACATGACACGTATCTGCTGTTACGACAAGACGTTTTGCAGTATGACTTTACTGACCTAAAGCAGTCTAAGAAAATTGACATAAAGAAAGATCTGTACCGAGGTATATCTATTTTGATGCCTACTATTGGAATTTTGTGTAACGATCAGAGTAAAAACTCATTTGATGTTATCAGAAATTTAAAAAAGAGGAAGTGTATAAACAAAGCGTATAAATCAGACCTAAAAAGTGCTTTGGCCATTGTTAATTACGTACGCCAAATTGTTTTAACAAAACGCACTTTCTCGATTTTAGAAATTAATCGACCTAAAATCTCGGAAAACACAAATGTGCGCTTGATGCATGAAATCTCTAGCAATGCGCTGGTAAAGGATTTGCAATTGGACACAACTTCCAACAGTCCATTTTAACGGCAGTATTATACCGAGATGTTTGTACAGGTTTTGCGAGCGCCCGCCCAATACGCGATGCCTTTCACAAAGGCAATGTGTACGCCCGTCTGGGAATGTATACTGAAGCTATTAAAATTTTCGTTTATGAAAAGAGGTTTGTGGAGGCACAACCGATGCTTCAGCGCTTTCAACTGAATCTTAATTTGGGTCTCTGCCACTATCAAATCAAGGAGATTGAAAATGCCTATAGATATTTTAAAGAAGCTCTTTCAATTTGTGACACAATAATATCCGACAGAACAAAATGCAAGGCCAATGCATTGCAGTGTATGGCACTATGTGAAGTTTACACAAAGAACTACGCCAAAGCTTGGGGGCATTTTCAAACTTCCATTGACCTCTTAAAGGATGGCGAAACTTTTTCAACAACTGGTTTAGCAATGAAATACTTGGCAGATGACCTCTATCAGGTTTACCGAGCAATTGGCGATGACGAACACTTAGTAAAACCACAAGTTGACTTGCTGATTGCTGCAGGAAACATGCTTCACGATGATAAACAGTATGGACAAGCAATTGGCTGCTACAACACAGCAGTAAAAAAGCAACTTGATTACTACGGGTCTTCACAGGAAAACACAACGGAAATATTGCATAAAACGGCGCAATGTTTCCAACAACTTGGCGAATATGATATGGCTGTTCGAAACTGCAGTAAATCATTCCACAATATAACCAATGCAACACAGTTTCGTACACAAGCACCCGCCATTTGTGATACTTTTACTTCTTGTTCTAGAAAATGCACAGATGTAAAAAAATGTTTTGGGAGTCTTACCGAAATTATATCTGATTCCCAGAAATGGCTCGGTACTTCACCTTCTAGGATTATGGCAAAGTTTTATCATGCCCGTGCAGTTATATGCAAGCGTCAAGGAAATTACGAAGAAGCTATTCAGAGTTACAAAAAAGAACTGAATATATACTGCGAATTTTATAAGTTCAAAGCTTCACACCCAATAATTGCTCATGTTCAACTTTCCATTAGTAAATGTCACCAAAATTTGGGAAATTGTGAAGAAGAAGTGAGGTATATTACCCAAGCTTTGGAACAACGTTTCTTACCTGATGTTGATTATGAGACTTCCAATACCACCCCATTGCTACAAAACCACGCATCAATATTACAACAAGCACTGGCGACTAAATCAGTTCATGTAGGTTTGATGGCTCTTACTCATGCCACCACTCACAGTGCATCACACTATATAAAAACTCAACAGTGGTTACCAGGCTTAGGTGACACTCAACTGTTGAACTACATGGATGACATTTGCGACGGATCGGTAGTTTCCGAAAACGAAAAGCTAACAGATAAGGACATAGGTCCGGTGTCTTCTATACTGGAATGTATTTTGTACTTTTCACGGTCAAGCAGCTTTTCCTCCTCCGTTTTACAAAAGTTTATCTTGGAAAACATTAATTCAACAAAACTAACGTCAACAGAGAAACGTGTTCTGTTTATGTCTCTTGGAAACTATCACAAGGGCAGATCCGAACTTGAAAAGGCGATTGAATTTTACCAATCAGGATCGCAAATAGATGAAACTAACAGCAATTCATACACATGTCGTGTAGCAGCTTCACTATTCGATATTTGGGGGAAAGTGTTTTGATGCTCATGGACGATACTCAAGGGAGCTATTCAACAGTTCAGTGACGCACTTCATATTCTGTATTCAAATTATGACAACTACGCTGAAGAACACAACACTTTGATAAAAATTGAAATACTTCTTGGTCAATTACGATGTTGGCTGATTAACAAAAAATACAGACAATGCTTCATCGTAGTACAAAAAACATGGAATTTGATCAATTCGTTATTTCATGATGCTGCCCACGATGCTACTCAAGCCCTGTTTCCGGATTTTTCTGTTTGTTTACTTAGTTGTGCAGTTCATGACCAAGAATGTGCCAGATTTTTAGATGAAAGTGGCTTATTGGCTAAACAATCAATTAACTTAAAAGCATCCAACACTCTTGCAAATTCCTTAACTAACTCATTAGAATATACCAAAATGTTAGACCTTGTCTCGTTATTAATGGAACGGACGCGAGTAACTCATCAGATAGGTGTAAACTTGGGGTTTACTTCACTCCTAGCTTCAAGCATTTTAAGCTCGGGTTTGTCAACTTCACACACAGATGAAACTCACCATCATGTCCTTACAGATCTGTTCAAATTTGTCCTAAAGAATCCCCAGTGTATAAGCTCATCACTTATTCTTTATAACCTATTTACTGTAAAATTAGCACCAACTGCAGATCGTGTTTTATCAAACATATTAAATCGTTATCCCAAAGGTACTCTGTTTATGTTCACACATGCCGTTCAGGATTACTTTTGTAACGAAGAACCAAAAGTATATCTCAGCTGTGCTTGGGACATAGTTCAACACCTCATGCGTTGTGAAAACTTCAAGGATGCCGCTGGTCTCTGTGAGCAATTGATCGAATTTGTTCGATTAACCAAACCCAAAAGAGACGAGGAATATCAATTTACACGGTAAGTAGCATAGAATATTTATATTTTCCCTGCATGTGTGAAAAACGAGATTTATCACACTGAGGAAATCGTCAGATTACGTTGTCCAAAGTCGGTTTTTGAAATCAAAAGCATCAGCAATCCAACACTAAAGAATACTTACAAATTGGGGTGCAAATCTCAGGGGCATTTTTGAATAAAGAGCAAATTTAAAACTACAGCTAAACATATTGCAAAAGACCGTCTTTATATGTAAAGAGGGTGGTGATCTGATGCAAAAAATAATTTCATAAAGCTTAATGTCAAATTGTATTTAAGTATACTCTGCTTGGCGCTGTTGGACAAGGCCGAATGTCAGAAGCACATCTCCGACATCAAATCAAGCAGAGAAGACATATTGCAGTGCATCGATGAAGCGAAAAATTTAGTTGATGCTGAACATGTCCGTGAAATAATATATATCGAACGAGAGGTGGTGCAAAGTGATACTGACGAAAAGCTGGATGAGATCTGGACAGCGATGACCAGCAAGTTGACAAAACACATCAATCATCGTTTTAATTATGATAAATTGTGGGCAAATGCACCAGAACCACCAGCTATAAAGATATCAGAAACCAGCGAAGTACCACGTCTCGTACCGGGTGATACTATATACAACGACACTGTTACAACCACATCGCTATCGACTCCAACTGTATACAATGACGTTGATAACGACTGTGATTATGAACAGTATGAGCCCGAAACTCCGAATCCGATACATGGTGACGATCCAGCAACAGCCAGTGCTAGCCGACAACATAAAGAGCCCAAAACTCCGCCATTATCAAAACCACTTGATGACGACGTACCAATGTACTTGATGATGGAACCTACTGAAACGGTAAAAGAAGAAGAATGCGGTGCTACCCCCACGCAAGACCATATCTATGGGACGGACCAAATGTACCAAACAATAGACGATGAGCTAAACTTGCCAGCTCAGCAAATACAACCTACGAAAACAAAGAGCATAATCAATAGGTTCCGTAATTTAACAAAATCTAAAAAGTGATAACAAAATTACCCCTTTTTACTTATTTTTATTTGATGTGCTAAATTCTTGTTTATGTATCGAGTTTTTATTGATGTATTTTTAAAGTGTGTTTTTTTGCGTGGTGATTCTGATAAGTGGTGGGAAAATGAAGTAGTTTTCATGAACCTACTATGGGAACACGGGACTTTCACTATACGTCTAAGATGCTACAGCGGTTTTAGACAAATGATACACAGCTGAATATTTGTATAATTAATATCATTAAACTTCTCATTAATTAGACTAAAGATGTATGTTTCTTTGTTGTTTTTTTGCTTTTAATAATTATCGCTTGAGTCCATATATGTACCAGTATTAATTTAATTAAGTTAGCATCTGCGACAACTTTCTAATTTTTAACGTGATTTCATGTTAATGAGCAATTTGTTATTATGTTTACTCTTGGATATTGTGTAACTCGTTTATATTTAAGGTTAATATTATATATATAACAATTAGTTAAACTTGATATTAAAGTTTGTTCCTGCCGCGAGTTATCGAATATAAAAAATAATATGGGCCTTAAGCGATCCGGCAACACTGATATATTTTTCAGGGAGTACTCCTTGTTTTTGGGAAAATAAATAAAAAATGTAAAAAAATGGAACCCCAGTTTAAATTACAAACAAATTTAACTTAATTGGATCATACTTTCTTACAAAATAGCCAGCTACACGAAATGCCTGTAAAGAACGAGGTGCAAAAACCGAAGAAAATGTACAAACAATATGCTACTTCTTAAAATTAGAGGAAACAGTAAAGAAATTGTAAAATGTTAACGCATTGTAAAACATATTATGGCATCATAATTCGGGTAGACCTTTGAGCCATATAGTATTATTACCGCGGGTGGTCTAAAACGGGTTGCTAGTTTGAAAATGACGCGTATGGTTGAGTAAACACACAGTTTACGTCATCTGGTTATAATTGGAGGTCAGATTTGATACGGAGTAATAGAATACGGAAACGATGGGCTTACGACTGTACCGTAGCACAGAAGGTACGTGTACGAAACGGTGGCAGAGATGATACGGTTTTCTACAATAAATAAATAAAACAGTTAACTTACGAGTCTATTATGTAAATCATAAGTATTACACACTCACCAAACTTTGGCTTTAAGCGGTATAGAAAAATACGGTATCGGAAGAAAATTGTACACTACAGTCTCTACGGTAACTAACTCGGTAAGAAAGTAAGTTATGCCATGCGGTCTAGTATAGGCGATTGCAACATAAACATCCTTTATTACGTATTTCGTTTATGACGCAATTTATGCTGGTTTAACATAGACATCAAGAAAACATATGGGCAAATGAATAAATAATGGGTCAAAATATCTTACAAGTATATCAAATGTTAGTGTCAACGACATGCATCGCTCGTTAAAACACAAACCTATAGATGCTAAATTTATAAACATCGAATAAACCAAACCAAAATTATGCGCGATGGAACTGCGTTAACCGCTAATTCACTAAAAATGTATTTTAGCCAATTAGGAAAATTGAAACCTCAATGCAGGACATTGTTTGATTATGGGGCATTATTTATTGTCAATGTAGCTTATTTTATTTTCGGTTGGCGTGGAGTAATAACCTTATTATTGTCCTCACCATATGAAAAAAATAAAATATATAAAATACTAAGGAATGGGTGACTTATAAAACATAACCGTACTTGATTTATTAGAGTAAAACAAAATTAAACTACCTCGTTTACTTTTCCTTTTAGGGTGAGTCATTATAACACTTAGTTATGCCTGGATGTAAAAAGAAAAGTGCAAATTTTGTTGTTAAAGTGTTGACCCCGAGAAATGTTTTTACAAACAGGATCTTAAAACTTTTTTACCTGTACTATAGATAAAAATCAATACTATCTCTTATAAATTAAACTCCTGTTAAAAACATATATTTTTCAAATTTACTACATGGTTAAGTTTTCGCAGCCATGATGGACTCGTCACCCATAACTTTTTTTAAATAAACAAAACACCGTTCTTAATAAAGAGCCCTTCAAGGATATTGAAACCTAGCCAGAAAAAAATACACTTAATCGCAAAAATGGGAACCCGATGATACAATTTTTCAAATAACTAACCGCACATGTGTTTGCTTCGGCGTTTAAAGCCTCTCGACAAATCATAACGTTCCACTTCTGTACCTCGCGTATAACGGGTGGAATCTTATAACAATTTCTTCGTCGATCCTCTTACGTTTCCATTTTCTGTTCTCTCATTAGAATTCGATGAGGTACGGTTGTGCATTTAGTCGTTTAAACTTACCTTTATACAGTTTTGTATATGTAATCAGTCCGAAAATTTTCTATTGGGTAAAATGTCCACAATCCGGCCAATTAACCAATAGGGGCGGCATTAAGTCAAACAGAACAATGTAGTAGTCCATATGCAAATCAATGCCATTTAGTACGAGGTCACAATTTATTATAAATACTAACGCAGCCATCGCCTACAGAATTCATTGATAAGAAACTGTAAGTGATGCCGTTTGTGTTTATTGTAACATTCCTTCTTAACGGTGAATGTGAGTCATAAGTTGCGCGCACCATGTGGAATTAATTCGCAGGTATGGCCGGCCCATGCTCAAATGAATAACCATCACATGGTGATGGTTTATCACGATTGCTGTGGCAAAACCCTTATCAAGTTGAATCACTCGCACGTCAGGATATCGAGGCAATTGGCTTTTATCTGTGCCATTGTGTCAATACGGTTTAAACATATTTAAATCGGCATATTCTTGAATATATTCGATAAAAGTCACCGATCATCAGGTTTCTCTTCTTTGGTGGTATTTCTGAAGTGCGATGATTGTTTACAGACAATCTCTCGACCATTGGTCGCAAAGTTGGTTTGCAAAATGTTACACGTAGCGCCAACGGCGGCGAGTGTAGCATGGATGTTTATTGGGTTGGGTTGGAGGCAACTCGCTTAACGGGTTAACCCTGAGCAATTGGTTCGGTGTTAATAGCGTCGCGCCATTGATATTCAGCGTAACAAGAGTAAGAGGTCAACAATTTAATATTGCCTCGGACTCCAGTAAAAGGGTTGTCAGCTGGTGGTCGTTCAATGTCTTTAGAGCTATATTTCAATTTTTGAATTTAAAGCCCATGAATAAAGGTTACGTAGTTCTCTGGACAGTTGGACTCCGATCTTTGCTGCCGGCAATAATACTAGGAAATCAGTATGTCTGGGGATGTGTTGCCCTGTATTTGTCGTATACCTGAGGGAGTGTTGCCTTGCTTTTGTTGTATGCCTTAGATAGTGTTGCCCCTGTATTTGTCGTATGCCTGGGGTAGTGTTGCCTTATTTTTAAAGATGGGTTAAAAACGCATATAGGTTAAGATGTTACGCCGCTCTTCAAAATGTGGGTGACTAGGTAACCACCAGAATGGCGCGACAGAGGGTTGGTTATTCGTGTGAATAAAATTACGATGTATATGAACGCTGTAGCCAACAGTGGGTTACCGAAGATATTACAATGTGCTCCAAATAAAGAGCATTAATCAAAGACTCGCCGTTAAATTTAATGGAGCTATAAACAAGATATGCTATATAACATAAAGCCATAAACCACTTGAAGTTTTGGACTTTTTCTTACTGATTTCTTATGGCAGTTAAGTTTTATTATATTTGCCAGATACTAGTCATACGCATCAGAGCTCACTATAGCGCATATGACAAAATGTCATTAGCAGCAGAGAAGGTAATTTCACATATAGGCATTTCGACAGAAGTGATTTGTTTTGTTCAATGTAGTTTTTAAAGTATAAATGTGTAGCCTTATATTGTCTGGTAAGGTAGACTTACTAGCAAATCCAATGCAGTTATAACATATGTGAGTTGTCTAATAGATGAATATGTACATATTTAATAGTTTTCACTTTTAATTTTGCAGTATCATTGCTTGTTTAATGCAGAATATATATTGACATCGTGTCGTGGATTATCGGCCACAGCTTTCGTTCAAACAATACAAAAAAATTATTGGAAGAAACTAAAATGTTCAAGACAGAACTAAATCGTCTTGGTATGAATAAATTCGTTATCTAGTATTTTATTAATTTTCTTGCAAATGATTGTTGTGTTCTTATGTTTATGCTGTTATCATAACGAAAAAATAGGGGTTTCTTCTAATAGCTGTTTATAAACTAGTCGACTAACCAAAATATTTTGTATTACAGAATTGGAGGAGAAGAAGTTGGCTGAACAACTGCGTGAAGTTTGCGATGAAGATGGAAGGGAGACTAACCTGTCCACATCGTCATCCATATTCCTAGGAATGGCCAATATTTACCATGAAAAGTTTTTACTACTTCAGAACGACGATCCTACCAGAGCACGGTTTGATATGATAAAGTTAATTGCCCTAACAGAAGCAGCAAAGCAAGAGGTGTAACGATATAAGCTTTTCTGCAACGTGTAAAATCAGTAAAGCAAGAAGCACTGTCTTCATTCTTAAAGTTTTTAAAAGCAGACCGTGATGCACATTCATTGTTGTTTGAAAATAGCATACGTGATTTACTAAACTCGCTCAATTCTTTTAGACAAGTGACGAATAAGAAGCTAAGTGATATCGAAAACCCATACAAAAAAAGTAATGTACACTGAAACAGATGAAAAATTGTTTCGCTACAAGACTGAACAACACTGCAACGAGGTAACACAGGGTTATGCAAAACTTATGAGAGATGTTTATTCTGCGTGTATTTCTATTCTTGGTGAGCCTCCATGTAAGTTTTCTCTAATGGGCCTGGGATCACTGGCGCGACAGGAAGTAACGTCTTACTCTGACTTTGAAAGCTTTATTCTAATTGAAAGAAAAAATAGAGGAATAATGGAATATTTCAAAGATCTTTCAGCTCTTGCTCACGTTCTAGTTGTATCATTGGGTGAAACGATTATACCGGCAGTTGGTATATCTTCTATCAAGGCTTTGGGAACCGAAGATGGCTGGTACTTTGATGCATTCACCAAGCATGGTGTTTCATTTGATGGATTGCTTCCCAAAGCGTCAAAGAACCCACTTGGCCCCCAACTTTGTGACAGAGAGTTTGATACGGACGGTGAGTTAATAAATACTCCGATAGGCATGGTGGAGTACATGAATGATGGGGAAGAAGCTAATAAAGAGAAAATGGCATTGGCCAGAGCGTTAGTTCAAGGAGTACTTGTCCAAGGTGATGAAACACTTTCCAATTCGTTTCTTACTTTAGCATGGAGAAAGATTCAAGAAATGTTTCATAACAAAATATTCACACATGACACGTATCTGCTGTTACGACAAGACGTTTTGCGGTACGACTTTACTGACCTAAAACAGTCTAAGAAAATTGACATTAAGAAAGATCTGTACCGAGGTATATCTGTTATGATGCCTACTATTGGGATCTTGTGTAACGAACAAAGTAAAAACTCCTTTGATGTCATCAGAAATTTAAAAAAACGAAAGTTTATTAACAAAGCTTATAAATCGGACCTAAAAAGTGCAGTAGCCATTGTTAACTATTTACGCCAAATTGTTTTATCGAAACGCACTTTTTCGATTTTAGAAATTAATCGACCTAAAATCTTGGACAACTCAAATGTTCGCTTGATGAATGAAATTTCTAGCAATGCGCTGGTCAAAGTTTTTGCAATTGGACACAACTTCCAACAGTCTATTTTAACGACAGTATTATACAAAGATATTTACACTAGGATTTGCGAGGGCCGACCCAATACGCGATACCTTTCACAAAAGGCAATGTGTACGCCCTGTCTGGGAATGTATACTGAAGCTATTGACATTTTCCTTTAATGAAAAGAGGTTTATAGAAGCACAACCGAATGGTCCCAGCGCTTTCAACTGAACCTTACACTTAGGTCTCTGCTACTATCAAATCAAAGAGATTGAAAAAGCCTATAGATATTTTAAACAAGCTCTTTCAATTTGTGACACACTAATGTCCGACAGAACAAAGTGCAAGGCCAATGCATTGCAGTGTATGGCACTCTGTGAAGTTTACATAAAGAACTACGCTAAAGCGTGGGGGCATTTTCAAAGTTCATTTGACCTAATAAAGCAAAGTGAAAACTCTTCAACAACTGGTTTAGCAATGAAATACTTGGCAGATGACCTCTATCAGGTTTACCAATCAATCGTCGATAGTGAGCACTTGGTAAAACCACAAATTGACTTGCTGATTGCTGCAGGAAACATGCTTCAAGATGATAAACAGTATGAACAAGCAATTGGCTGCTACAACACAGCAGTAAAAAAGCAACTTGATTACTACGGGTCTTCACAAGAAAACACAACGGAAATATTGCTTAGAACGGCGCAATGTTTCCAACAACTTGGCGAATGATGATATGGCTGTTCAAAACTGCAGTAAATCATTCCAGAATATAACTAATGCTACACAGTTTCGTACACAAGCACCCGTTATTTGTGACACTTTTATTTCTTGTTCTAGAAAATGCACAGATGTTGAAAAATGTTTTGGAAGCCTCACCGAAATTATATCTACTTCACAGAAATGGCTTGATACTTCACCTTCTAGAATTATGGCAAAGTTTCATCATGCCCGTGCAGTTATATGCAAGCGTCAGGGGAATTACGAAGAAGCTATTCAGAGTTACCAAAAAGAACTGAATATATATTGTGAATTTTATAAGTACAAAGCTTCACATCCAATAATTGCTCATGTTCAACTCTCCATTAGTAAATGTCACCAAAAGTTGGGAAATTGTGAAGCAGAAGTGAGGTATATTTCCCAAGCTCTGGAAGAACGATTCTTACCTGATGTCGATTATGAGACTTTCAATACTACCCAATTGCTTCAAAACCACGCATCAATATTACAACAAGCACTGGCGACTAAATCAGTTCATGTAGGTTTAAAGGCTCTTACCCATGCCACCGCTCACAGTGCATCACACTATATGAAAACTCAACAGTGGTTACCAGGCTTAAATGACACTCAACTGTTGAACTACATGGATCGCATTTGCGACGGATCGGTAGTTTTTGAAAACGAAAAGCTAACAGATAAGGACATAGGTCCGATGTCTTCTATTTTGGAATGTATTTTGTACTTTTCACGGTCAAGCAGCTTTTCCTCTTCTGTTTTGCAAAAGTTTATCTTGGAAAACATTAATTCAACAAAACTAACATCAACAGAGAAACGTGTTCTGTTTATGTCTCTTGGAAACTATCACAAGGGCAGATCCGAACTTGAAAAGGCGATTGAATTTTACCAATCAGGGTCGCAAATAGATGAAACTAACAGTAATTCATACACATGTCGTGTAGCAGCTTCACTCTTTGATCTTTGGGGAAAGTGTTTGATGCTCATGAACGATATGTTTGATGCTCATGAACGATAAAGGAGCTATTCAACAGTTCAGTGACGCACTTCATATTTTGTATTCGAATTATGACAACTACGCTGAAGAACACAACACTTTGATAAAAATTAAAATACTTCTTGGTCAATCACGATGTTGGCTGATTAACAAAAAGTACAGACAATGCTCAATCGTCGTCCAAAAAACATGGAATTTGATTAATTCGTTATTTCATGACGCTGCTCACGATGCTACTCAAACCCTGTTTCCTGATTTTTCTGTTTGTTTACTTAGTTGTGCAGTTCATGATCAAGAATGTGCCGAATTTCTAGATGAAAATGGCTTATTGGCTGGACAATCGATTAATTTAAAAGCATCCAACACTCTTGCAAATTCCTTAACTAAGTCACTAGAAAATACCAAACTGTTACATCTTGTCTTGTTTTTACTAAGTCGTACGCGAATAACTCAACAGATAAGTGTAAACTCAGGGTTTACTTCACTGCTAGCTTCAAGTATTTTGAACTCAAGTTTCTTAACTTCGCACACAGATGAAACTCACCATCAAGCCCTTACAGATCTGTTTAATTTTGTTCTAAAGAATCCCGAGTGTAAAAGCGCATCACTTATTCTTTATAACCTATTGCAAATAACAGTAGCTCCAATTTCAGATCGTGTTTTATCAAACACATTAACTCGTTAACCTGCAAATACTTTGTTTATGTTCACACATGCCGTTCAGGATTACTTTTGTGATAAAGAACCAAAAGTATATATTAGCTGTGCTTGGGACATAGTTCAACACCTCATGCGTTGTGAAAACTTCAATGATGCCGCTGGTCTCTGTGAGCAATTGATCGACTTTGTTCGATTAACCAAACCCAAAAGAGACAAGGAATATCAATTTACACGGGTAAGTAGTGCAAAGAATATTCATATTTTTCTCTGCGGGTTTAAAAAACGAGATTTATTACCCTAAAGAAATCGTCAGATAACGTTTTCCAAAGTCGGTTTTTGAAATCAAAAGCTTTAGCAATCCAACACTAAAGAATAGTTACAAATTAGGGTGCAAATCTCAGGGGCATTTTTGAATAAAGAGTAAATTTAAAACTACAGCTAAACATATTGCAAAAGACCGTCTTTATACGTAAAGAGGGTGGGTGATCTGATGCAAAAAATAATTTCATAAAGCTTAATGTCAAATTGTATTTAAGTATACTCTGCTTGGCGCTGTTGGACAAGGCCGAATGTCTGAAGCACATCTCCGACATCAAATCAAGCAGAGAAGACATATTGCAGTGCATCGATGAAGCGAAAAATTTAGTTGATGCTGAACATGTCCGTGAAATAATATATATCGAACGAGAGGTGGTGCAAAGTGATACTGACGAAAAGCTGGATGAGATCTGGACAGCGATGACCAGCAAGTTGACAAAACACATCAATCATCGTTTTGATTATGATAAATTGTGGGCAAATGCACCAGAACCACCAGCTATAAAGATATCAGAAACCAGCGAAGTACCACGTCTCGTACCGGGTGATACTATATACAACGACACTGTTACAACCACATCGCTATCGACTCCAACTGTATACAATGACGTTGATAACGACTGTGATTATGAACAGTATGAGCCTGAAACTCCGAATCCGATACATGGTGACGATCCAGCAACAGCCAGTGCTAGCCGACAACATAAAGAGCCCAAAACTCCGCCATTATCAAAACCACTTGATGACGACGTACCAATGTACTTGATGATGGAACCTACTGAAACGGTAAAAGAAGAAGAATGCGGTGCTACCCCCACGCAAGACAATATCTATGGGACGGACCAAATGTACCAAACGATAGACGATGAGCTAAACTTGCCAGCTCAGCAAATACAACCTACGAAAACAAAGAGCATAATCAATAGGTTCCGTAATTTAACAAAATCTAAAAAGTGATAACAAAATTACCCCTTTTTACTTATTTTTATTTGATGTGCTAAATTCTTGTTTATCTATCGAGTTTTTATTGATGTATTTTTAAATTGGGATTTTTTGCGTGGTGATTCTGATAAGTGGTGGGAAAATGAAGTAGTTTTTATGAACCTACTATGGGAGCACGGGACTTTCACTATACGTCTAAGATGCTACAGCGGTTTTAGACAAATGAGACACAGCTGAATATTTGTATAATTAATATCATTAAACTTCTCATTATTTGGACTAAAGATGTATGTTTCTTTGTTGTTTTTTTGCTTTTAATAATTATCGTTTGAGTCCATATATGTACCAGTATTAATTTAATTAAGTTAGCATCTGCGACAACTTTCTAATTTTTAACGTGATTTCATGTTAATGAGCAATTTGTTATTATTTTTACTCTTGGATATTGTGTAACTCGTTTATATTTAAGGTTAATATTATATATATAACAATTAGTTAAACTTGATATTAAAGTTTGTTCCTGCCGCGAGTTATCGAATATAAAAAATAATATGGGCCTTAAGCGATCCGGCAACACCTGATTTATTTTTCAGGGAGTACTCCTTGTTTTTGGTAAAATAAATAAAAAATGTGAAAAAATGGAACCCCAGTTTAAATTACAAACAAATCTTAACTTAATTGGATCATACTTTCTTACAAAATAGCCAGCTACACGAAATGCCTGTAAATATGGTTGGCCATGGATGTCATAATTCAGTAAAATCAGCGCGCTGCTAATTAAAGTGCGCGCGCCTAATTTAGCAGCGCGCACTCAATTTAGCAGCGCGCTCGTAACCTCTCACCTTGCCAAAAGTGTCACAATTAGTCTCTTTACGCCATCATGCG
>CH003244.1:64562-84480 GCA_000149265.1 Ciona savignyi | reverse complement strand
CAATTGAAAAATATTCATTTAAAAATAAATCTACATTGGGTATATTTGTAGATAGCCATTATGCCACTCAGTAATGCCTGGATGCAAAAGCGAAAATGAAAATTTTGTTGTTAAAGTGTTGATCCCGAGTAATATTTTTACAAAAAAATGATCTTAAAACTATTTCTTACCTGTCCTATGAGTGAAAAAAACAAGATTATCTCTTATAAATTTAACCCCTGTTAAAAACATATATTCATTATATTTTCTACAGGGCTAAGGTTATGCAGCCATAATGAACTAAGTCCATGTGGTGGTAATTACCACCAACAACTTATTTACATAAACAAACGTTTTTAGTGAGGTCCCCCTTAGGTGAAGAGCTCCTCAGGTGAAGAGCCCCTCAGGTAAAGAGTCCATCACAAATCATAACGTTCCATTTCTGTACCTCACGTATAACGGATGTGATTCACATGAACAATTTCTTGGACCATCAACTTACGTTTTTATTTTTATTTTTAGTGCACATATCTCTGTCTGTCCTCTCATCAGCATTAACGATGAGGTACGGTTGTGCATCTGGTTGTTTAAACTCACCTTGATACAGTTTTTGTACGTACTCAGTCTAAAAATTTTCCATCAGGTAAAATGTCCACAATCCGGCCAATTAACGAATAGGGGCGGTATTGAGTCAAGAAGAACAATTTAGTTCGATATTAGGTTTCGCTTAATTCGATGCCATTTAGTACGAGGACATCTATCTATTAAAAGTATTAACGCAGCCATCGCCTACAGAATTCATTGATAGGAAACTGCAAGTGATGCCGTTTGTGTTTTTTTATAACATTCCTTCTTAACAGTAACAACCATTACGTGGCGAAGCTTATGAACCCGATAGGTCATGTTACTGTGGCCTTACCCTCATCCAGTGGAATCACTCCTACGTCTGGAATTAAACATAAGTATGTCCATTGACAGATGTTGGATAACGATTATTTGGCTTCGAACTGTCATCGCACAACAAAAATGGCGTGAAAGAAGAGAAAGCGAGAAGATCGGTGCGTTGTTGTTTTTCTAGAGAACATCACACGACCACAATCACAATGGTTTAGTTACAAAATCACCTTGATTCCAGACAGACACGGGGTAGTTTAAATCAAACCGAAAAAGACACGTAACACCAAATTCGTACACAACCTATGTATAAAGATACCCGATAAATACGTACACAATGAGAGCGCGTGATAGCTCCAACCCATAAGAAAAAACAAACAATAAGGTCGCCTGAAGCACAGACATTGGATACTACTTACCACGTCACTTACATACTTTTTATTATAAATTTCTCAATTGTGCGATTTTGCAATTTGAGAGGGAGTCTAAGATTTCGCGTCCCCGTTATTGTACATATTGTAAATCGATGCCAAAGGGTGTTATAATTCGTTTTATTTTCAAAATGTCCTTTGCAGCAAAGAAGTTAATTTCACATATAGGCATTTACACGGAAGTGATTATATTGTTTAATTTAGTTTTTAATGTTGAAATGTGACAAAGATTGTCTGGAAAGGTAGAATTAGTAGGTCCAATGCAGGCATAACAGATGTGAGCGGTCTAACATATAAATATGTGCATACTTAATATTTTTACTTTTAATTTTACAGTATAATTGCTCTTTTAATGCAGAATATATACTGACATCGTGTCGTGAATTATCGGCCAAACCTTCAGTTCCAACAATACAAACTTTTATTGGGAGAAACTGAAATGTTCAAGACAGAACTAAATCATCTCGGTATGAATAAATTCGTCATGATTCGATTCACAAACTAATAGACGTGTCACTTTATTTTTCTTTCATTAATTAAATTTAATTTGCTAATATTCTGACAAGCAAGTTAAAAAGTAAAGCGCCACCCTATAATTAACAGCACCTCTAATAGAACGCCGCTACATGAAAATGGTTGAAAAATAGAGCGCCGTGGCACTTAAATACAGTTTTAAGAGTTTTTTCTGTATTTTTTAGTTTTAAGAATCGCAAAGTTTTTTTTTACATTTTTATGTGTTAAAAATTTATTCCAAAAATCGTTGCTTTGATATAAAAAAAAGGTATTTCGCACAGTAAGCGTTTTCGTAAAGTGAACCGTAATTGTGCTAGATCTTGGTTATGGCCTACGTAAAATGGCTTGGTTTCTTACATTTTTAGTAATAGTGTAGAACGCCCCCCTAAATTATTTTAACAGCTTTACCATTTAACGAAGCCTATAACAAGAAATTATGTACACAGTACACACATATTGAATGCGCCCATTCTTATCGCTACTTAGCCTGCTTTAAAACTCATTTAAACATTTTAATCGACAACGTAAAAAAAATTTTCAATTTTTTATTCATTTTGGTCTAACATCACAACACTTTGCTGGCAATTAAAACAGGGTAAAAAGATTATTTTTTTCCATTTAGATATACAACAAGGTTTTTTTTTTCCATTCCATAAAATACAACCGCATATAAATGGGTAATAAAGACATAGTATTCTTTGGACTAGCCCTGAAAACATGAATTTAGTTCCTGTGCCTCTCGAAGTATATTAAATAGCAAATAAATGAAGCAAAAATACTTTAAATTATGGGGTTTCTTTGATTTAAAAAAAAACATTTTGAAATTTTCGACAGACCAAAGAATACATAAAAGCACGGCGGTCGATGCAAATTTTCGGCGCCGATTATTCTCTGACAGCCAATATTTCGAGACCGGTAAGAATTATTCACACTCCAAATTGTAAAGAAAGTTAAGATGAGTAAAATATACTAAAAAGGGGAAAACGTACTCTACATATAACAAGTTACCATTAAAAAATAAAAAAGATCATGCTGAATATAAAACACTATTACCACATATATACAACACACAACCTTTAAAACCAGCACAAATCAATAGGGAATTTCAAGTTAAACAAATATACTACCATTCCATACCAATCTGTGATCGTTTTTTTAGGAAATCTTGACAAAATCAACCACAAGCAATTAGGAAAGATTAAAGTATAACCCATCATCTCACAAGATAACCGATAACTTGTTAGGTACCGTTTTGAGCGTTATAGGATATAGGATAGGAGGATAGGATATTCATGTTTATCACCGTGAATGGGAAAACCAAGGGGGTAACACGGGCAATCGTCAGATCACCTCGCGCCCACGGTCGGGTTACCGGAGCTATTGCAGTGTGTTGTGTATGATTCACACGTTCCTTCAATTTGGTAGAACCCCATTAATCCGCTGGGTCCAGGCAATGTCCGTAAAGTGCCTTTCCCAGGGACACAACCCAACTACCTAGCGACCAGTTTCGTACCTATAACCTTTCGATTGAAAGGCGACGCACTTAACCGCTAGGCCAATAGGCCGGACAAAGTTATACAGTATGGTATTAAATTTCTAGCAACTGATTGTTGTGTTCTTAATGTTTATGCTGTTATCATAACGAAAAAACTAAAACAGCTGTGTATAAACTATGTGGAGCTCGCTATAGTTTACGAGGTTGAATCGCCGGTTTGTAGCGATTCGAGGTTCTAGCAAACCGCGCTATGAGCAAGCTTGGCTTTTAAACTCATTGGACGCTTTATAGGCCTACCACAGAAACGCTGCTTCTGACTAATATTATTGGTTTCAGAACCCAGAACAAGCACTATGCATATTATAATACATATAAAAGTATGACCAATGGGATGCAACAACTAGTCGACTAACAAAAATATTTTGTATTACAGAATTGGAGGAGAAGAAGTTGGCTGAACAACTGCGTGAAGTTTGCGGTGAAGATGGAAGGGAGAAAAACTTGTCCACATCGTCATCCATATTTCTTGAAATGGCCAATATTTACCATGAAAAGTTTTTACTACTTCAGAATGACGATCCTACCAGGGCACGGTTTGATATGATAAAGTTAATTGCCTTAACAGAAGCAGCAAAGCAAAGATGTAACGATACAGCTTTTCTGCAACGGGTAAAATCAGTAAAACAGGAAGCAATATATTCATTCCTAAAGTTTTTAAAAGCAGACTGTGATGCATATTCTTTATTGTTTCAAAATAACACACGAGATTTACTAAGCTCGTTAAATTCTTTCAGAGGAGTAACGAATATGAAGCTCAGTGAAATCGAAAACCCATACAAAAAAGTCAATTACACTGAAGCAGATGAAAAATTGTTTCGCTATAGTATCGAACAACACTGCAACGAGGTAACACAGGGTTATGCTAAACTTATGAGAGATGTTTATTCGGCAAGTATTTCTATTATTGGTGAGGCTCCATGTAAGTTTTCTTTAATGGGCCTGGGATCAGCTGGCGCGCCAAGAAGTAACGCCTTACTCCGACTTTGAAAGCTTTATTCTAGTTGAAAAAAAGAATGAAGAAATATTAAAATATTTTAAAGATCTTTCAGCACTTGCTCACGTTCTAGTTGTATCATTGGGCGAAACGATTATACCGGCAGTTGGCATTTCTTCTATTAAGGCTTTGGGAACCGAAGGTGGCTGGTACTTTGATGCATTTACTAAGCATGGTGTTTCATTTGATGGATTGCTTCCCAAAGCATCAAAAAACCCACTTGGTCCCCAGCCTTGTGACAAAGAGTTTGATACGGACGGTGAGTTAATAAATACTCCGATAGGCATGGTGGAGTACATGAGGTGGAGGGGAAGAAGCTACTAAAAAGAAAATGGCATTGGCCAGAATGTTAGTTCAGGGAGTGCTTGTCCAAGGTGATGAAACACTTTCCAATTCGTTTCTTACTCTATCATGGAGGAAGATTCAAGAAATGTGCCACACCAAAATATTCACACATGACACGTATCTGCTGTTACGACAAGACGTTTTGCAGTATGACTTTACTGACCTAAAGCAGTCTAAGAAAATTGACATAAAGAAAGATCTGTACCGAGGTATATCTATTTTGATGCCTACTATTGGAATTTTGTGTAACGATCAGAGTAAAAACTCATTTGATGTTATCAGAAATTTAAAAAAGAGGAAGTGTATAAACAAAGCGTATAAATCAGACCTAAAAAGTGCTTTGGCCATTGTTAATTACGTACGCCAAATTGTTTTAACAAAACGCACTTTCTCGATTTTAGAAATTAATCGACCTAAAATCTCGGAAAACACAAATGTGCGCTTAATGCATGAAATCTCTAGCAATGCGCTGGTAAAGGTATTTGCAATTGGACACAACTTCCAACAGTCCATTTTAACGGCAGTATTATACCGAGATGTTTGTACAGGTTTTGCGAGCGCCCGCCCAAGTAGCGCGATTCGCCTTTCACAAAGGCAATGTGTACGCCCGTCTGGGAATGTATACTGAAGCTATTAAAATTTTCGTTCATGAAAAGAGGTTTGTGGAGGCACAACCGATGCTTCAGCGCTTTCAACTGAGTCTTAATTTGGGTCTCTGCCACTATCAAATCAAGGAGATTGAAAATGCCTATAAATATTTTAAACAAGCTCTTTTAATTTGTGACACAATAATATCCGACAGAACAAAATGCAAGGCCAATGCATTGCAGTGTATGGCACTATGTGAAGTTTACACAAAGAACTACGCCAAAGCTTGGGGGCATTTTCAAACTTCCATTGACCTCTTAAAGGATGGCGAAAATTTTTCAACAACTGGTTTAGCAATGAAATACTTGGCAGATGACCTCTATCAGGTTTACCGAGCAATTGGCGATGACGAACACTTAGTAAAACCACAAGTTGACTTGCTGATTGCTGCAGGAAACATGCTTCACGATGATAAACAGTATGGACAAGCAATTGGCTGCTACAACACAGCAGTAAAAAAGCAACTTGATTACTACGGGTCTTCACAGGAAAACACAACGGAAATATTGCATAAAACGGCGCAATGTTTCCAACAACTTGGCGAATATGATATGGCTGTTCGAAACTGCAGTAAATCATTCCACAATATAACCAATGCAACACAGTTTCGTACACAAGCACCCGCCATTTGTGATACTTTTACTTCTTGTTCTAGAAAATGCACAGATGTAAAAAAATGTTTTGGGAGTCTTACCGAAATTATATCTGATTCCCAGAAATGGCTCGGTACTTCACCTTCTAGGATTATGGCAAAGTTTTATCATGCCCGTGCAGTTATATGCAAGCGTCAAGGAAATTACGAAGAAGCTATTCAGAGTTACAAAAAAGAACTGAATATATACTGCGAATTTTATAAGTTCAAAGCTTCACACCCAATAATTGCTCATGTTCAACTTTCCATTAGTAAATGTCACCAAAATTTGGGAAATTGTGAAGAAGAAGTGAGGTATATTACCCAAGCTTTGGAACAACGTTTCTTACCTGATGTTGATTATGAGACTTCCAATACCACCCCATTGCTACAAAACCACGCATCAATATTACAACAAGCACTGGCGACTAAATCAGTTCATGTAGGTTTGATGGCTCTTACTCATGCCACCACTCACAGTGCATCACACTATATAAAAACTCAACAGTGGTTACCAGGCTTAGGTGACACTCAACTGTTGAACTACATGGATGACATTTGCGACGGATCGGTAGTTTCCGAAAACGAAAAGCTAACAGATAAGGACATATGTCCGATGGCTTCGATTTTGGAATGTATTTTGTACTTTTCACGGTCAAGCAGCTTCTCCTCCTCCGTTTTACAAAAGTTTATCTTGGAAAACATTAATTCAACAAAACTAACATCAACAGAGAAACGTGTTCTGTTTATGTCTCTTGGAAACTATCACAAGGGCAGATCCAAACTTGAAAAGGCGATTGAATTTTACCAATCAGGATCGCAAATAGATGAAACTAACAGTAATTCATACACATGTCGTGTAGCAGCTTCACTATTCGATATTTGGGGAAAGTGTTTGATGCTCATGGACGATACTCAAGGAGCTATTCAACAGTTCAGTGACGCACTTCATATTCTGTATTCAAATTATGACAACTACGCTGAAGAACACAACACTTTGATAAAAATTGAAATACTTCTTGGTCAATCACGATGTTGGCTGATTAACAAAAAATACAGACAATGCTTCATTGTAGTACAAAAAACATGGAATTTGATTAATTCGTTATTTCATGATGCTGCCCACGATGCTACTCAAGCCCTGTTTCCGGATTTTTCTGTTTGTTTACTTAGTTGTGCAGTTCATGACCAAGAATGTGCCAGATTTTTAGATGAAAGTGGCTTATTGGCTAAACAATCAATTAACTTAAAAGCATCCAACACTATTGCAAATTCCTTAACTAACTCATTAGAATATACCAAAATGTTAGACCTTGTCTCGTTATTAATGGGACGGACGCGAGTAAGTCATCAGATAGGTGTAAACTCAGGGTTTACTTCACTCCTAGCTTCAAGTATTTTAAGCTCGGGTTTGTCAACTTCACACACAGATGAAACTCACCATTATGTCCTTACAGATCTGTTCAAATTTGTCCTAAAGAATCCCCAGTGTATAAGCTCATCACTTATTCTTTATAACCTATTTACTGTAAAATTAGCACCAACTGCAGATCGTGTTTTATCAAACATATTAAATCGTTATCCCAAAGGTACTCTGTTTATGTTCACACATGCCGTTCAGGATTACTTTTGTAACGAAGAACCAAAAGTATATCTCAGCTGTGCTTGGGACATAGTTCAACACCTCATGCGTTGTGAAAATTTCAAGGATGCCGCAGGTCTCTGTGAGCAATTAATCGAATTTGTTCGATTAACCAAACCCAAAAGAGACAAGGAATATTAATTTACACGGTAAGTAGCATAAAATATTTATATTTTCCCTGCATGTGTGAAAAACGAGATTTATCACACTGAGGAAATCGTCAGATTACGTGTGTCCAAAGTCGGTTTTTGAAATCAAAAGCATCAGCAATCCAACACTAAAGAATACTTACAAATTGGGGTGCAAATCTCAGGGGCATTTTTGAATAAAGAGCAAATTTAAAACTACAGCTAAACATATTGCAAAAGACCGTCTTTATATGTAAAGAGGGTGGTGATCTGATGCAAAAAATAATTTCATAAAGCTTAATGTCAAATTGTATTTAAGTATACTCTGCTTGGCGCTGTTGGACAAGGCCGAATGTCAGAAGCACATCTCCGACATCAAATCAAGCAGAGAAGACATATTGCAGTGCATCGATGAAGCGAAAAATTTAGTTGATGCTGAACATGTCCGTGAAATAATATATATCGAACGAGAGGTGGTGCAAAGTGATACTGACGAAAAGCTGGATGAGATCTGGACAGCGATGACCAGCAAGTTGACAAAACACATCAATCATCGTTTTAATTATGATAAATTGTGGGCAAATGCACCAGAACCACCAGCTATAAAGATATCAGAAACCAGCGAAGTACCACGTCTCGTACCGGGTGATACTATATACAACGACACTGTTACAACCACATCGCTATCGACTCCAACTGTATACAATGACGTTGATAACGACTGTGATTATGAACAGTATGAGCCCGAAACTCCGAATCCGATACATGGTGACGATCCAGCAACAGCCAGTGCTAGCCGACAACATAAAGAGCCCAAAACTCCGCCATTATCAAAACCACTTGATGACGACGTACCAATGTACTTGATGATGGAACCTACTGAAACGGTAAAAGAAGAAGAATGCGGTGCTACCCCCACGCAAGACAATATCTATGGGACGGACCAAATGTACCAAACGATAGACGATGAGCTAAACTTGCCAGCTCAGCAAATACAACCTACGAAAACAAGGAGCATAATCAATAGGTTCCGTAATTTAACAAAATCTAAAAAGTGATAACAAAATTACCCCTTTTTACTTATTTTTATTTGATGTGCTAAATTCTTGTTTATGTATCGAGTTTTTATTGATGTATTTTTAAATTGTGTTTTTTTGCGTGGTGATTCTGATAAGTGGTGGGAAAATGAAGTAGTTTTCATGAACCTACTATGGGAGCACGCGGGACTTTCACTATACGTCTAAGATGCTACAGCGGTTTTAGACAAATGATACACAGCTGAATATTTGTATAATTAATATCATTAAACTTCTCATTAATTAGACTAAAGATGTATGTTTCTTTGTTGTTTTTTTGCTTTTAATAATTATCGTTTGAGTCCATATATGTACCAGTATTAATTTAATTAAGTTAGCATCTGCGACAACTTTCTAATTTTTAACTTGATTTCATGTTAATGAGCAATTTGTTATTATGTTTACTCTTGGATATTGTGTAACTCGTTTATATTTAAGGTTAATATTATATATATAACAATTAGTTAAACTTGATATTAAAGTTTGTTCCTGCCGCGAGTTATCGAATATAAAAAAATAATATGGGCCTTAAGCGATCCGGCAACACTGATTTATTTTTCAGGGAGTACTCCTTGTTTTGGGTAAAATAAATAAAAAATGTAAAAAAATGGAACCCCAGTTTAAATTACAAACAAATTTAACTTAATTGGATCATACTTTCTTACAAAATAGCCAGCTACACGAAATGCCTGTAAAGAACGAGGTGCAAAAACCGAAGAAAATGTACAAACAATATGCTACTTCTTAAAATTAGAGGAAACAAGTAAAGAAATTGTAAAATGTTAACGCATTGTAAAACATATTATGGCATCATAATTCGGGTAGACCTCTGAGCCATATAGTATTATTACCGCGGGTGGTCTAAAACGGGTTGCTAGTTTGAAAATGACGCGTATGGTTGAGTAAACACACAGTTTACGTCATCTGGTTATAATTGGAGGTCAGATTTGATACGGAGTAATAGAATACGGAAACGATGGGGTTACGACTGTACCGTAGCAGAGAAGGTACGTGTACGAAACGGTGGCAGAGATGATACGGTTTTCTACAATAAATAAATAAAACAGTTAACTTACGAGTCTATTATGTAAATCATAAGTATTACACACTCACCAAACTTTGGCTTTAAGCGGTATAGAAAAATACGGTATCGGAAGAAAATTGTACACTACAGTCTCTACGGTAACTAACTCGGTAAGAAAGTAAGTTATGCCATGCGGTCTAATATAGGCGATTGCAACATAAACATCCCTTATTACGTATTTCGTTTATGACGCAATTTATGCTGGTTTAACATAGACATCAAGAAAACATATGGGCAAATGAATAAATAATGGGTCAAAATATCTTACAAGTATATCAAATGTTAGTGTCAACGACATGCATCGCTCGTTAAAACACAAACCTATAGATGCTAAATTTATAAACATCGAATAAACCAAACCAAAATTATGCGCGATGGAACTGCGTTAACCGCTAATTCACTAAAAATGTATTTTAGCCAATTAGGAAAATTGAAACCTCAATGCAGGACTTTGTTTGATTATGGGGCATTATTTATTGTCAATGTAGCTTATTTTATTTTCGGTTGGCGTGGAGTAATAACCTTATTATTGTCCTCACCATATGAAAAAAATAAAATATATAAAATACTTAGGAATGGGTGACTTATAAAACATAACCGTACTTGATTTATTAGAGTAAAACAAAATTAAACTACCTCGTTTACTTTTCCTTTTAGGGTGAGTCATTATAACACTTAGTTATGCCTGGATGTAAAAAGAAAAGTGCAAATTTTGTTGTTAAAGTGTTGACCCCGAGAAATGTTTTTACAAACAGGATCTTAAAACTTTTTTACCTGTACTATAGATAAAAATCAATACTATCTCTTATAAATTAAACTCCTGTTAAAAACATATTTTTTTCATATTTACTACATGGTTAAGTTTTCGCAGCCATGATGGACTCGTCACCCATAACTTTTTTTTTAAATAAACAAAACACCGTTCTTGATAAAGAGCCCTTCAAGGATATTAAAACTTAGCCAGAAAAAAATACACTTAATCGCAAAAATGGGAACCCGATGATACAATTTTTCAAATAACTAACCGCACATGTGTTTGCTTCGGCGTTTAAAGCCTCGCGACAAATCATAACGTTCCACTTCTGTACCTCGCGTATAACGGGTGTGAATCTTATAACAATTTCTTCGTCGATCATCTTACGTTTTCATTTTCTGTTCTCTCATTAGTATTAAGGATGAGGTACGGTTGTGCATTTAGTCGTTTAAACTTACCTTTATACAGTTTTGTATGTAATCAGTCCGAAACTTTTCTTTTGGGTAAAATGTCCACAATCCAATGTAGTAGTCCATATGCAAATCAATGCCATTTAGTACGAGGTCACAATTTATTATAAATACTAACGCAGCCATCGCCTACAGAATTCATTGATAAGAAACTGTAAGTGATACCATGCCGCTTGTGTATATTGTAGCATTTCTTCTTAACGGTGAATGTGAGTCATAAGTTGCGCGCACCATGTGGAATTAATTCGCAGGTATGGCCCATGCTCAAATGAATAACCATCACATGGTGATGGTTTATCACGTTGCTGTGGCAAAACCCTTATCAAGTTGAATCACTCGCACGTCAGGATATCGAAGCAATTGGCATTTTTCTGTGCCATTGTGTCAATACGGTTTAAACATATTTAAATCGGCATATTCTTGAATTTCTTCGATAAAAGTCACTGATCTTCAGGTTTTCTCTTCTTTCGTGCTATTTCTGAAGTGCGATGATTGTTTACAGACAATCTCTCGACCATTGGTCGCAAAGTTGGTTTGCAAAATGTTACACGTAGCGCCAACGGCGGCGAGTGTAGCATGTATGTTTATTGGGTTGGGTTGGAGGCAACTCACTTAACGGGTTAACCCTGAGCAATTGGTTCGGTGTTAATAGCGTCGCGCCGTTGATATTCAGCGTAACAAGAGTAAGAGGTCAACAATTTAATATTGCCTCGGACTCCAGTAAAAGGGTTGTCAGCTGGTGGTCGTTTAATGTCTTTAGAGCTATATTTCAATTTTTGAATTAAAGCCCATGAATAAAGGTTACGTAGTTCTCTGGACAGTTGGACTCCGATCTTTGCTGCCGGCAATAAATACTAGGAACTCAGTATGCCTGGGGATGTGTTGCCCTGTATTTGTCGTATACCTGAGGGAGTGTTGCCTTGGTTTTGTTGTGTGCCTGGGATAATGTTGCCCTGTATTTGTCGTATGTCGGGGATAGTGTTGACCTGTATTTGTCGTATGCCTGGGGTAGTGTTGCTTTATTCTTAAAGATGGGTTGAAAAGGATAGGTTAAGGTGTTACGCCGCTCTTCAAAATGTGCGTGAGTCGGTAATCAGAATGGCGCAACAGGAGGTTAATCATGTGAATAACATTACGATGTAAACGATGTGGCCACAGTGGGTTACCGGAGATAATTAAAATGTGTTCCAAATAAAATGAATTGATCAAAGACTCGCCGTTAAATTAAATGGAACTATAAACAAGATATGCTATATAACATAAAGCCATAAACCAGTTGAAGTTTTGGATAGTTAAATTTTATTATATTTGCCAGATACTTGTCATGCGCATTAGAGCTCACTATAGCGCGTATGACAAAATGTCATTAGCAGCAGAGAATGTAATTTCACATATAGGCATTTCGACGGAAGTGATTTATTTTGTTCAATGTAGTTTTTAAAGTATAAATGGTTAGGTATAGACTTACTAGCAAATCCAATGCAGTTATAACATATGTGAGCTGTCTAATAGATAAATGTGTACATATTTAACATTTTTACTTTTAATTTTGCAGTATCATTGCTTGTTTAATGCAGAATAAATACTGACGTGGATTATCGACCACAGCTTTCGTTTAAACAATACAAAACTTTATTGGAAGAAACTAAAATGTTCAAGACAGAACTAAATCGTCTTGGTATGAATAAATTCGTTATGATTCGATACATAAACTAATAGACATGTCACTTGATCTTCACCAGAGAAAATATTACTTACCATGCAGTTACTGTATTACGTTTGATTGTATTATTAAAGGTTAACTGTATTGGATAATTTTTCTATGAGTTAATTAAATATATATTTTATATACTCTGACCAGCTAGTCGAAAAGTAAAGCGCCACCCTATAATTGAACTCCACCTCTAATAGAACGCCACTATACAGGTAGTGTTGAATATAGAGCGCCGTCGCGCGTTAAATATAGTTTTGGGGTATATTTTTCTGTTTTTTTTAAGAAGGTTTGTGTTAAGGTGTACCCCGTTTTTATGTGTTAAAATGGACGCCTAAAACCGTTGCTTCGATCCGAAAAAATTAAGGTAGTTCACACAGAAAGCGTTTTCGTAAAGTGAACCGTATTGCGCTAGATCTTGGTAATGGCCTACGTTAATGATGAAGACTTGGACATTTTTAGTAATAGTGTGGAACGTCCCCTAAGTTATTTTAACAGCTGTACCAATTAGCGAAGCTATAACAAGAAATTATGAACACACATATTAAATGCGCCCATTTATATAACTACTTAGCCTGCTTTAACTCATTTAAACATTTTAATATACTGGACTTTTCGACAACGAAAAACTTTTTTTCAATTTTTTATTCATTTTCGGTCTAACACAATAACACTTTGCTGACAATTAAAACAGATATATAGCAAGTTTTTTTTTTATTCCACACAGACAACATATAAATACGTAACAAAGAAAATATAGTATCTTTAGGCTAGCCATTAAAATATGAATTTAGTTCGTATGCCTCTCGAAGTTTATTAAATAGAAAATAAAGGAAGCAAAAAAACAAGATAGCCGATTACCAGTTAAATTGTTAGGTAGTGTTTTGAGCGTTATCTAGTATGTTATTAATTTTCTCGCAAATGATTGTTGTGTGCTTATGTTTATGCTGTTATCATAACGAAAAAATAGGGGTTTCTTCTAAAAGCTGTTTATAAACTAGTCGACTAACCAAAATATTTTGTATTACAGAATTGGAGGAGAAGAAGTTGGCTGAACAACTGCGTGAAGTTTGCGGTGAAGATGGAAGGGAGACTAACCCGTCCACATCGTCATCCATATTCCTTGGAATGGCCAATATTTACCATGAAAAGTTTTTACTACTTCAGAACGACGATCCTACCAGGGCACGGTTTGATATGATAAAGTTAATTGCCCTAGTAGAAGCAGCAAAGCAAAGATGTAACGATACAGCTTTTCTGCAACGTGTAAAATCAGTAAAGCAAGAAGCACTGTCTTCATTCCTAAAGTTTTTAAAAGCGGACCGTGATGCACATTCATTATTGTTTGAAAATAGCATACGTGATTTACTAAACTCGCTTAATTCTTTTAGACAAGTGACGAATAAAAAGCTCAGTGATATCGAAAACCCATACAAAAAAGTAAAGTACACTGAAGCAGATGAAAAATTGTTTCGCTACAAGACTGAACAACACTGCAACGAGGTAACACAGGGTTATGCAAAACTTATGAGAGATGTTTATTATGCGAGTATTTCTATTATTGGTGAGCCTCCATGTAAGTTTGCTTTAATGGGCCTGGGATCACTGGCGCGACAGGAAGTAACGTCTTACTCCGACTTTGAAAGCTTTATTCTAATTGAAAGAAAAAATAGAGGAATAATGGAATATTTTAAAGATCTTTCAGCTCTTGCTCACGTTCTAGTTGTATCATTGGGTGAAACGATTATACCAGCAGTTGGTATATCTTCTATCAAGGCTTTGGGAACCGAAGATGGCTGGTACTTTGATGCATTCACTAAGCATGGTGTTTCGTTTGATGGATTGCTTCCCAAAGCATCGAAGAACCCACTTGGTCCCCAACCTTGTGACAGAGAGTTTGATACGGACGGTGAGTTAATAAATACTCCGATAGGCATGGTGGAGTACATGAGTGAAGGGGAAGAAGCTAATAAAGAGAAAATGGCATTGGCCAGGTCGTTAGTTCAGGGAGTACTTGTCCAAGGTGATGAAACACTTTCCAATTCGTTTCTTACTTTAGCATGGAGAAAGATTCAAGAAATGTTTCATAACAAAATATTCACACATGACACATATCTTCTGTTACGACAAGACGTTTTGCGGTACGACTTTACTGACCTAAAACAGTCTAAGAAAATTGACATTAAGAAAGATCTGTACCGAGGTATATCTGTCATGGTGCCTACTATTGGGATCTTGTGTAACGAACAGAGCAAAAACTCCTTTGATGTCATCAGAAATTTAAAAAAACGAAAGTTTATTAACAAAGCTTATAAATCGGACCTAAAAAGTGCAGTAGCCATTGTTAACTATTTACGCCAAATTGTTTTATCGAAACGCACTTTTTCGATTTTAGAAATTAATCGACCTAATGTGGACAACACAAATGTTCGCTTGATGAATGAAATTTCTAGCAATGCGCTAGTAAAGGTATTTGCAATTGGACACAACTTCCAACAGTCCATTTTAACGGCAGTATTATACAAAGATATTTGCACAGGATTTGCGAGGGCCGACCCAATACGCGATACCTTTCACAAAGGCAATGTGTATGCCCGTCTGGGAATGCATACTGAAGCTATTAAAATTTTTCTTCATGAAAAGAGGTTTATGGATGTACAACCGATGGTTCAGCACTTTCAACTGAACCTTAACTTGGGTCTCTGCTACTATCAAATCAAGGAGATTGAAAAAGCCTATAGATATTTTAAACAAGCTCTTTCAATTTGTGACACACTAATGTCCGATCCAGCACAAAGTGCAAGGCCAATGCATTACAGTGTATGGCACTCTGTGAAGTTTACACAAAAAACTACGCCAAAGCTTGGGGGCATTTTCAAAGTTCATTTGACCTAATAAAGCAAAGTAAAAACTCTTCAACAACTGGTTTAGCAATGAAATACTTGGCAGATGACCTCTATCAGGTTTACCAATCAATCGGCGATAGTGAGCACTTAGTAAAACCACAAGTTGACTTGCTGATTGCTGCAGGAAACATGCTTCACGATGATAAACAGTATGAACAAGCAATTGGCTGCTACAACACAGCAGTTAAAAAGCAACTTGATTACTACGGGTCTTCACAGGAAAGCACAACGGAAATATTGCATAGAACGGCGCAATGTTTCCAACAACTTGGCGAATATGATATGGGCTGTTCGAAACTGCAGTAAATCATTCCAGAATATAACTAATGCTACACAGTTTCGTACACAAGCACCCGTTATTTGTGACACTTTTATTTCTTGTTCTAGAAAATGCACAGATGTTGAAAAATGTTTTGGAAGCCTCACCGAAATTATATCTACTTCACAGAAATGGCTTGATACTTCACCTTCTAGAATTATGGCAAAGTTTCATCATGCCCGTGCAGTTATATGCAAGCGTCAGGGGAATTACGAAGAAGCTATTCAGAGTTACCAAAAAGAACTGAATATATATTGTGAATTTTATAAGTACAAAGCTTCACATCCAATAATTGCTCATGTTCAACTCTCCATTAGTAAATGTCACCAAAAGTTGGGAAATTGTGAAGCAGAAGTGAGGTATATTTCCCAAGCTCTGGAAGAACGATTCTTACCTGATGTCGATTATGAGACTTTCAATACTACCCAATTGCTTCAAAACCACGCAGTCGAATATTACAACAAGCACCTGGCGACTAAATCAGTTCATGTAGGTTTAAAGGCTCTTACCCATGCCACCGCTCACAGTGCATCACACTATATGAAAACTCAACAGTGGTTACCAGGCTTAAATGACACTCAACTGTTGAACTACATGGATCGCATTTGCGACGGATCGGTAGTTTTTGAAAACGAAAAGCTAACAGATAAGGACATAGGTCCGATGTCTTCTATTTTGGAATGTATTTTGTACTTTACCACAGGTCAAGCAGCTTTTCCTCTTCCGTTTTGCAAAAGTTTATCTTGGAAAACATTAATTCAACAAAACTAACATCAACAGAGAAACGTGGTATGTTTATGTCTCTTGGAAACTATCACAAGGGCAGATCCGAACTTGAAAAGGCGATTGAATTTTACCAATCAGGGTCGCAAATAGATGAAACTAACAGTAATTCATACACATGTCGTGTAGCAGCTTCACTATTCGATATTTGGGGAAAGTGTTTGATGCTCATGAACGATACTCAAGGAGCTATTCAACAGTTCAGTGACGCACTTCATATTTTGTATTTAAATTATGACAACTACGCTGAAGAACACAACACTTTGATAAAAATTGAAATACTTCTTGGTCAATTACGATGTTGGCTGATTAACAAAAAATACAGACAATGCTTCATCGTAGTACAAAAAACATGGAATTTTGATCAATTCGTTATTTCATGATGCTGCCCACGATGCTACTCAAGCCCTGTTTCCGGATTTTTCTGTTTGTTTACTTAGTTGTGCAGTTCATGACCAAGAATGTGCCAGATTTTTAGATGAAAGTGGCTTATTGGCTAAACAATCAATTAACTTAAAAGCATCCAACACTCTTGCAAATTCCTTAACTAACTCATTAGAATATACCAAAATGTTAGACCTTGTCTCGTTATTAATGGAACGGACGCGAGTAACTCATCAGATAGGTGTAAACTTGGGGTTTACTTCACTCCTAGCTTCAAGCATTTTAAGCTCGGGTTTGTCAACTTCACACACAGATGAAACTCACCATCATGTCCTTACAGATCTGTTCAAATTTGTCCTAAAGAATCCCCAGTGTAAAAGCTCATCACTTATTCTTTATAACCTATTTACGGTAAAATTAGCACCAACTGCAGATCGTGTTTTATCAAACATATTAAATCGTTATCCCAAAGGTACACTGTTTATGTTCACACGTGCCGTTCAGGATTACTTTTGTGATAAAGAACCAAAAGTATATCTCAGCTGTGCTTGGGACATAGTTCAACACCTCATGCGTTGTGAAAACTTCAATGATGCCGCTGGTCTCTGTGAGCAATTGATCGACTTTGTTCGATTAACCAAACCCAAAAGAGACAAGGAATATCAATTTACACGGTAAGTAGTGCAAAATATTCATATTTTTCTCTGCGGGTTTAAAAAACGAGATTTATTACCCTAAAGAAATCGTCAGATAACGTTTTCCAAAGTCGGTTTTTGAAATCAAAAGCTTTAGCAATCCAACACTAAAGAATAGTTACAAATTAGGGTGCAAATCTCAGGGGCATTTTTGAATAAAGAGTAAATTTAAAACTACAGCTAAACATATTGCAAAAGACCGTCTTTATACGTAAAGAGGGTGGTGATCTGATGCAAAAAATAATTTCATAAAGCTTAATGTCAAATTGTATTTAAGTATACTCTGCTTGGCGCTGTTGGACAAGGGCGAATGTCTGAAGCACATCTCCGACATCAAATCAAGCAGAGAAGACATATTGCAGTGCATCGATGAAGCGAAAAATTTAGTTGATGCTGAACATGTCCGTGAAATATATATATCGAACGAGAGGTGGTGCAAAGTGATACTGACGAAAAGCTGGATGAGATCTGGACAGCGATGACCAGCAAGTTGACAAAACACATCAATCATCGTTTTAATTATGATAAATTGTGGGCAAATGCACCAGAACCACCAGCTATAAAGATATCAGAAACCAGCGAAGTACCACGTCTCGTACCGGGTGATACTATATACAACGACACTGTTACAACCACATCGCTATCGACTCCAACTGTATACAATGACGTTGATAACGACTGTGATTATGAACAGTATGAGCCCGAAACTCCGAATCCGATACATGGTGACGATCCAGCAACAGCCAGTGCTAGCCGACAACATAAAGAGCCCAAAACTCCGCCATTATCAAAACCACTTGATGACGACGTACCAATGTACTTGATGATGGAACCTACTGAAACGGTAAAAGAAGAAGAATGCGGTGCTACCCCCACGCAAGACCATATCTATGGGACGGACCAAATGTACCAAACAATAGACGATGAGCTAAACTTGCCAGCTCAGCAAATACAACCTACGAAAACAAAGAGCATAATCAATAGGTTCCGTAATTTAACAAAATCTAAAAAGTGATAACAAAATTACCCCTTTTTACTTATTTTTATTTGATGTGCTAAATTCTTGTTTATGTATCGAGTTTTTATTGATGTATTTTTAATTGGGATTTTTTGCGTGGTGATTCTGATAAGTGGTGGGAAAATGAAGTAGTTTTTATGAACCTACTATGGGAGCACGGGACTTTCACTATACGTCTAAGATGCTACAGCGGTTTTAGACAAATGAGACACAGCTGAATATTTGTATAATTAATATCATTAAACTTCTCATTATTTGGACTAAAGATGTATGTTTCTTTGTTGTTTTTTTGCTTTTAATAATTATCGTTTGAGTCCATATATGTACCAGTATTAATTTAATTAAGTTAGCATCTGCGACAACTTTCTAATTTTTAACGTGATTTCATGTTAATGAGCAATTTGTTATTATCTTTACTATTGGATATTGTGTAACTCGTTTATATTTAAGGTTAATATTATATATATAACAATTAGTTAAACTTGATATTAAAGTTTGTTCCTGCCGCGAGTTATCGAATATAAAAAATAATATGGGCCTTAAGCGATCCGGCAACACTGATTTATTTTTCAGGGAGTACTCCTTGTTTTTGGTAAAATAAATAAAAAATGTGAAAAAATGGAACCCCAGTTTAAATTACAAACAAATTTAACTTAATTGGATCATACTTTCTTACAAAATAGCCAGCTACACGAAATGCCTGTGATAAATATGGTTGGCCCATGGGATGTCATAATTCAGTAAAATCAGCGCGCTGCTAATTAAAGTGCGCGCGCCTAATTTAGCAGCGCGCACTCAATTTAGCAGCGCGCTCGTAACCTCTCACCTTGCCAAAAGTGTCACAATTAGTCTCTTTACGCCATCATGCGGCAAAATTGTCAACGTGTTCATAAATTACCAGCGCGCACTTAACTTGCTGACAAAAAGTGCGCGCTGGTAATTTATGAACGCGTACTTA
>CH003244.1:42121-57270 GCA_000149265.1 Ciona savignyi | reverse complement strand
TCGGTAACCGGGTGGGCGCACAGTAGTTTTACGTAACGTGTGATAACGTAACTTACGTTTTCCATGAACAGTCGTGTGGCTGAATGGTATACGCGACCGATTCATACACCAATTCAATATATAAAAAAACGGACGGAGTGACGAGCCCACCATGGGTTCGAAACTGAGCAGTTAAAAAAAAACTTACGTTTTTCAGTACGGTTGCCGAATGGTTAAAACGACCGAGTACATATACAGACTTCGTAATAAAAATAGTTTTAGTTGACGAACCCTTAATGGGTTCGAAACTGACCTCGAATAAAAACCAAAAAACTTAGGTTTCCATTTACGGGTATAAAACATGAATACCAACCACATAGCACAAAGTGCAAGGCCAATGCATTACAGTGTATGGCACTCTGTGAAGTTTACACAAAAAACTACGCCAAAGCTTGGGGGCATTTTCAAAGTTCATTTGACCTAATAAAGCAAAGTAAAAACTCTTCAACAACTGGTTTAGCAATGAAATACTTGGCAGATGACCTCTATCAGGTTTACCAATCAATCGGCGATAGTGAGCACTTAGTAAAACCACAAGTTGACTTGCTGATTGCTGCAGGAAACATGCTTCACGATGATAAACAGTATGAACAAGCAATTGGCTGCTACAACACAGCAGTTAAAAAGCAACTTGATTACTACGGGTCTTCACAGGAAAGCACAACGGAAATATTGCATAGAACGGCGCAATGTTTCCAACAACTTGGCGAATATGATATGGCTGTTCGAAACTGCAGTAAATCATTCCAGAATATATCTAATGCTACACAGTTTCGTACACAAGCACCCGTCATTTGTGACATTTTTATTTCTTATTCTAGAAAATGCACAGATGTTGAAAAATGTTTTGGAAGCCTCACCGAAATTATATCTGCTTCACAGAAATGGCTTGATACTTCACCTTCTAGAATTATGGCAAAGTTTCATCATGCCCGTGCAGTTATATGCAAGCGTCAGGGGCATTACGAAGAAGCTATTCAGAGTTACAAAAAAGAACTGAATATATATTATGAATTTTACAGGTACAAAGCTTCACATCCTATAATTGCTCATGTTCAACTCTCCATTAGTAAATGTCACCAAAAGTTGGGAAATTGTGAAGCAGAAGTGAGGTATATTTCCCAAGCTCTGGAAGAACGATTCTTACCTGGTGTCGATTATGAGACTTTCAATACCACCCCATTGCTTCAAAACCACGCATCAATATTACAACAAGCACTGGCGACTAAATCAGTTCATGTAGGTTTAAAGGCTCTTACCCATGCCACCGCTCACAGTGCATCACACTATATGAAAACTCAACAGTGGTTACCAGGCTTAAATGACACTCAACTGTTGAATTACATGGATCGCATTTGCGACGGATCGGTAGTTTTTGAAAACGAAAAGCTAACAGATAAGGACATAGGTCCGATGGCTTCTGTATTGGAATGTATTTTGTACTTTTCACGGTCAAGCAGCTTTTCCTCTTCCGTTTTGCAAAAGTTTATCTTGGAAAACATTAATTCAACAAAACTAACATCAACAGAGAAACGTGGTATGTTTATGTCTCTTGGAAACTATCACAAGGGCAGATCCGAACTTGAAAAGGCGATTGAATTTTACCAATCAGGGTCGCAAATAGATGAAACTAACAGTAATTCATACACATGTCGTGTAGCAGCTTCACTATTCGATATTTGGGGAAAGTGTTTGATGCTCATGAACGATACTCAAGGAGCTATTCAACAGTTCAGTGACGCACTTCATATTTTGTATTTAAATTATGACAACTACGCTGAAGAACACAACACTTTGATAAAAATTGAAATACTTCTTGGTCAATTACGATGTTGGCTGATTAACAAAAAATACAGACAATGCTTCATCGTAGTACAAAAAACATGGAATTTGATCAATTCGTTATTTCATGATGCTGCCCACGATGCTACTCAAGCCCTGTTTCCGGATTTTTCTGTTTGTTGTAGCTTAGTTGTGCAGTTCATGACCAAGAATGTGCCAGATTTTTAGATGAAAGTGGCTTATTGGCTAAACAATCAATTAACTTAAAAGCATCCAACACTCTTGCAAATTCCTTAACTAACTCATTAGAATATACCAAAATGTTAGACCTTGTCTCGTTATTAATGGAACGGACGCGAGTAACTCATCAGATAGGTGTAAACTTGGGGTTTACTTCACTCCTAGCTTCAAGCATTTTAAGCTCGGGTTTGCCAACTTCACACACAGATGAAACTCACCATCATGTCCTTACAGATCTGTTCAAATTTGTCCTAAAGAATCCCCAGTGTAAAAGCTCATCACTTATTCTTTATAACCTATTTACGGTAAAATTAGCACCAACTGCAGATCGTGTTTTATCAAACATATTAAATCGTTATCCCAAAGGTACACTGTTTATGTTCACACGTGCCGTTCAGGATTACTTTTGTGATAAAGAACCAAAAGTATATCTCAGCTGTGCTTGGGACATAGTTCAACACCTCATGCGTTGTGAAAACTTCAATGATGCCGCTGGTCTCTGTGAGCAATTGATCGACTTTGTTCGATTAACCAAACCCAAAAGAGACAAGGAATATCAATTTACACGGTAAGTAGTGCAAAATATTCATATTTTTCTCTGCGGGTTTAAAAAACGAGATTTATTACCCTAAAGAAATCGTCAGATAACGTTTTCCAAAGTCGGTTTTTGAAATCAAAAGCTTTAGCAATCCCACACTAAAGAATAGTTACAAATTAGGGTGCAAATCTCAGGGGCATTTTTGAATAAAGAGCAAATTTAAAACTACAGCTAAACATATTGCAAAAGACCGTCTTTATATGTAAAGAGGGTGGTGATCTGATGCAAAAAATAATTTCATAAAGCTTAATGTCAAATTGTATTTAAGTATACTCTGCTTGGCGCTGTTGGACAAGGCCGAATGTCAGAAGCACATCTCCGACATCAAATCAAGCAGAGAAGACATATTGCAGTGCATCGATGAAGCGAAAAATTTAGTTGATGCTGAACATGTCCGTGAAATAATATATATCGAACGAGAGGTGGTGCAAAGTGATACTGACGAAAAGCTGGATGAGATCTGGACAGCGATGACCAGCAAGTTGACAAAACACATCAATCATCGTTTTAATTATGATAAATTGTGGGCAAATGCACCAGAACCACCAGCTATAAAGATATCAGAAACCAGCGAAGTACCACGTCTCGTACCGGGTGATACTATATACAACGACACTGTTACAACCACATCGCTATCGACTCCAACTGTATACAATGACGTTGATAACGACTGTGATTATGAACAGTATGAGCCCGAAACTCCGAATCCGATACATGGTGACGATCCAGCAACAGCCAGTGCTAGCCGACAACATAAAGAGCCCAAAACTCCGCCATTATCAAAACCACTTGATGACGACGTACCAATGTACTTGATGATGGAACCTACTGAAACGGTAAAAGAAGAAGAATGCGGTGCTACCCCCACGCAAGACCATATCTATGGGACGGACCAAATGTACCAAACAATAGACGATGAGCTAAACTTGCCAGCTCAGCAAATACAACCTACGAAAACAAAGAGCATAATCAATAGGTTCCGTAATTTAACAAAATCTAAAAAGTGATAACAAAATTACCCCTTTTTACTTATTTTTATTTGATGTGCTAAATTCTTGTTTATGTATCGAGTTTTTATTGATGTATTTTTAAATTGTGTTTTTTTTTGCGTGGTGATTCTGATAAGTGGTGGGAAAATGAAGTAGTTTTCATGAACCTACTATGGGAGCACGGGACTTTCACTATACGTCTAAGATGCTACAGCGGTTTTAGACAAATGATACACAGCTGAATATTTGTATAATTAATATCATTAAACTTCTCATTAATTAGACTAAAGATGTATGTTTCTTTGTTGTTTTTTTGCTTTTAATAATTATCGTTTGAGTCCATATATGTACCAGTATTAATTTAATTAAGTTAGCATCTGCGACAACTTTCTAATTTTTAACGTGATTTCATGTTAATGAGCAATTTGTTATTATTTTTACTCTTGGATATTGTGTAACTCGTTTATATTTAAGGTTAATATTATATATATAACAATTAGTTAAACTTGATATTAAAGTTTGTTCCTGCCGCGAGTTATCGAATATAAAAAATAATATGGGCCTTAAGCGATCCGGCAACACTGATTTATTTTTCAGGGAGTACTCCTTGTTTTTGGTAAAATAAATAAAAAATGTGAAAAAATGGAACCCCAGTTTAAATTACAAACAAATTTAACTTAATTGGATCATACTTTCTTACAAAATAGCCAGCTACACGAAATGCCTGTAAATATGGTTGGCCATGGATGTCATAATTCAGTAAAATCAGCGCGCTGCTAATTAAAGTGCGCGCGCCTAATTTAGCAGCGCGCACTCAATTTAGCAGCGCGCTCGTAACCTCTCACCTTGCCAAAAGTGTCACAATTAGTCTCTTTACGCCATCATGCGGCAAAATTGTCAACGTGTTCATAAATTACCAGCGCGCACTTAACTTGCTGACAAAAAGTGCGCGCTGGTAATTTATGAACGCGTACTTAATTTGTGAACACGTTGACAATTTTGCCGCATGTTGGCGTAAAGAGACGAATTGTGACACTCTTGACTAGGTAAAAGGTTACCAGCGCGCACCTAATTTAGCAGCGCGCACTCAATTTAGCAGCGCGCTGATTATAATGAATTATGACATCGTTAGCCAACCATATGTAAAGAACGAGGTGCAAAAACCGAAGAAAATGTACAAACAATATGCTACTTCTTAAAATTAGAGGAAACAAGTGAAGAAATTGTAAAATGTTAACGCATTGTAAAACATATTATGACATCATAATTCGGGTAGACCTTTGAGCCATATAGTATTATTACCGCGGGTGGTCTAAAACGGGTTGCTAGTTTGAAAATGACGCGTATGGTTGAGTAAACACACAGTTTACGTCATCTGGTTATAATTGGAGGTCAGATTTGATACGGAGTAATAGAATACGGAAACGATGGGGTTACGACTGTACCGTAGCAGAGAAGGTACGTGTACGAAACGGTGGCAGAGATGATACGGTTTTCTACAATAAATAAATAAAACAGTTAACTTACGAGTCTATTATGTAAATCATAAGTATTACACACTCACCGAACTTTGGCTTTAAGCGGTATAGAAAAATACGGTATCGGAAGAAAATTGTACACTACAGTCTCTACGGTAACTGACTCGGTAAGAAAGTAAGTTATGCCATGAGGTCTAGTATAGGCGATTGCAACATAAACATCCTTTATTACGTATTTCGTTTATGACGCAATTTATGCTGGTTTAACATAGACATCAAGAAAACATATGGGCAAATGAATAAATAATGGGTCAATATATCTTACAAGTATATCAAATGTTAGTGTCAACGACATGCATCGCTCGTTAAAACACAAACCTATAGATGCTAAATTTATTAACATCGAATAAACCAAACCAAAATTATGCGCGATGGAACTGCGTTAACCGCTAATTCACTAAAAATGTATTTTAGCCAATTAGGAAAATTGAAACCTCAATGCAGGACATTGTTTGATTATGGGGCATTATTTATTGTCAATGTAGCTTATTTTATTTTAGGTTGGCGTGGAGTAATAACCTTATTATTGTCCTCACCATATGAAAAAAATAAAATATATAAAATACTCAGGAATGGGTGACTTATAAAACATAACCGTACTTGATTTATTAGAGTAAAACAAAATTAAACTACCTCGTTTACTTTTCCTTTTAGGGTGAGTCATTATAACACTTAGTTATGCCTGGATGTAAAAAGAAAAGTGAAAATTTTGTTGTTAAAGTGTTGACCCCGAGAAAATGTTTTTACAAACAGGATCTTAAAACTTTTTTACCTGTACTATAGATAAAAATCAATACTATCTCTTATAAATTAAACTCCTGTTAAAAACATATATTTTTCATATTTACTACATGGTTAAGTTTTCGCAGCCATGATGGACTCGTCACCCATAACTTTTTTTTTAAATAAACAAAACACCGTTCTTGATAAAGAGCCCTTCAAGGATATTAAAACTTAGCCAGAAAAAAATACACTTAATCGCAAAAATGGGAACCCGATGATACAATTTTTCAAATAACTAACCGCACATGTGTTTGCTTCGGCGTTTAAAGCCTCGCGACAAATCATAACGTTCCACTTCTGTACCTCGCGTATAACGGGTGTGAATCTTATAACAATTTCTTCGTCGATCATCTTACGTTTTCATTTTCTGTTCTCTCATTAGTATTAAGGATGAGGTACGGTTGTGCATTTAGTCGTTTAAACTTACCTTTATACAGTTTTGTATGTAATCAGTCCGAAACTTTTCTTTTGGGTAAAATGTCCACAATCCAATGTAGTAGTCCATATGCAAATCAATGCCATTTAGTACGAGGTCACAATTTATTATAAATACTAACGCAGCCATCGCCTACAGAATTCATTGATAAGAAACTGTAAGTGATACCATGCCGCTTGTGTATATTGTAGCATTTCTTCTTAACGGTGAATGTGAGTCATAAGTTGCGCGCACCATGTGGAATTAATTCGCAGGTATGGCCCATGCTCAAATGAATAACCATCACATGGTGATGGTTTATCACGTTGCTGTGGCAAAACCCTTATCAAGTTGAATCACTCGCACGTCAGGATATCGAAGCAATTGGCATTTTTCTGTGCCATTGTGTCAATACGGTTTAAACATATTTAAATCGGCATATTCTTGAATTTCTTCGATAAAATTCACTGATCTTCAGGTTTTCTCTTCTTTCGTGCTATTTCTGAAGTGCGATGATTGTTTACAGACAATCTCTCGACCATTGGTCGCAAAGTTGGTTTGCAAAATGTTACACGTAGCGCCAACGGCGGCGAGTGTAGCATGGATGTTTATTGGGTTGGGTTGGAGGCAACTCACTTAACGGGTTAACCCTGAGCAATTGGTTCGGTGTTAATAGCGTCGCGCCGTTGATATTCAGCGTAACAAGAGTAAGAGGTCAACAATTTAATATTGCCTCGGACTCCAGTAAAAGGGTTGTCAGCTGGTGGTCGTTTAATGTCTTTAGAGCTATATTTCAATTTTTGAATTAAAGCCCATGAATAAAGGTTACGTTTTTCTCTGGACAGTTGGACTCCGATCTTTGCTGCCGGCAATAAATACTAGGAACTCAGTATGCCTTGGGGATGTGTTGCCCTGTATTTGTCGTATACCTGAGGGAGTGTTGCCTTGCTTTTGTTGTATGCCTGGGATAATGTTGCCCTGTATTTGTCGTATGTCGGGGATAGTGTTGACCTGTATTTGTCGTATGCCTGGGGTAGTGTTGCTTTATTCTTAAAGATGGGTTGAAAAGGATAGGTTAAGGTGTTACGCCGCTCTTCAAAATGTGCGTGAGTCGGTAATCAGAATGGCGCAACAGGAGGTTAATCATGTGAATAACATTACGATGTAAACGATGTGGCCACAGTGGGTTACCGGAGATAATTAAAATGTGTTCCAAATAAAATGAATTGATTAAAGACTCGCCGTTAAATTAAATGGAACTATAAACAAGATATGCTATATAACATAAAGCCATAAACCAGTTGAAGTTTTGGATAGTTAAATTTTATTATATTTGCCAGATACTTGTCATGCGCATTGGAGCTCACTATAGCGCGTATGACAAAATGACATTAGCAGCAGAAAATGTAATTTCACATATAGGCATTTCGACGGAAGTGATTTATTTTGTTCAATGTAGTTTTTAAAGTATAAATGGTTAGGTATAGACTTACTAGCAAATCCAATACAGTTATAACATATGTGAGCTGTCTAATAGATAAATGTGTACATATTTAATATTTTTACTTTTAATTTTGCAGTATCATTGCTTGTTTAATGCAGAATAAAAACTGACTTGTTTAATGCAGAATAAATACTGACGTGGATTATCAACCACAGCTTTCGTTTAAACAATACAAAACTTTATTGGAAGAGACTAAAATGTTCAAGACAGAACTAAATCGTCTTGGTATGAATAAATTCGTTATGATTCGATACATAAACTAATAGACATGTCACTTGATCTTCACCAGAGAAAATATTACTTACCATGCAGTTACTGTATTACGTTTGATTGTATTATTAAAGGTTAACTGTATTGAATAATTTTTCTATTAGTTAATTAAATATATATTTTATATACTCCGACCAGCTAGTCGAAAAGTAAAGCGCCACCCTATAATTGAACTCCACCTCTAATAGAACGCCACTATACACTAGCGCCGTCGCGCGTTAAAAACTGTTTTGGGGTATATTTTTCTGCTTTTTTGTTGTTGTTTTTTTAAAAGGTTTGTGTTAAGGTGTACCCCGTTTTTATGTGTTAAAATGTACGCCTAAACCGTTGCTTCGATCCGAAAAAATTAAGGTAGTTCACACAGAAATCGTTTTCGTAAAGTGAACAGTATTGTGCTAGATCTTGGTAATGGCCTACGTTAAATGATGAAGATTTGGACATTTTTAGTAATAGTGTGGAACGCCCCCTAAGTTATTTTAACAGCTTTTCCAATTAACGAAGCCTATAACAAGAAATTATGAACACACATATTGAATGCGCCCATTATTTAACTACTTAGCCTGCTTTAAAACTCATTTAAACATTTTAATATACTTGACCGTTCGACAACGAAAAACCTTTTTTCAATTTTTTGTTCATTTTCGGTCTGACACAACAACACTTTGCTGGCAATTAAAACATATATATAGCAAGTTTTTTTATTCTACACAGCTAAGAAAATGTAGTATCTTAAGGCTAGCCATAAAAATATGAATTTAGTTCGTATGCCTTTCGAAGTTTATTAAATGGAAAATAAAGGAAGCAGAAAACAAGATAGCCGATTACCAGTTTAATTGTTATGTATTGTTTGGAGCGTTATCTAGTATGTTATTAATTTTCTCGCAAATGATTGTTGTGTTCTTATGTGTATGCTGTTCTCATAACGAAAAAATAGGGGTTTCTTCTAATAGCTGTTTATAAACTAGTCGACTAACCAAAATATTTTGTATTACAGAATTGGAGGAGAAGAAGTTGGCTGACCAGCTGCGTGAAGTTTGCGATGAAGATGGAAGGGAGACAAACCTGTCCACATCGTCATCCATATTCCTTGAAATGGCCAATATTTACCATGAAAAGTTTTTACTACTTCAGAACGACGATCCTACCAGGGCACGGTTTGATATGATAAAGTTAATTGCCCTAACAGAAGCAGCAAAGCAGAGGTGTAACGATACAGCTTTTCTGCAACGTGTAAAATCAGTAAAGCAAGAAGCACTGTCTTCATTCCTAAAGTTTTTAAAAGCAGACCGTGATGCACATTCATTATTGTTTGAAAATAGCATACGTGATTTACTAAACTCGCTCAATTCTTTTAGACAAGTGACGAATAAGAAGCTTAGTGATATCGAAAACCCATACAAAAAGGTAATGTACACTGAAGCAGATGAAAAATTGTTTCGCTACAAGACTGAACAACACTGCAACGAGGTAACACAAGGTTATGCTAAACTGATGAGAGATGTTTATTCGGCAAGTATTTCTATTATTGGTGAACCTCCATGTAAGTTTGCTTTAATGGGTCTGGGATCACTGGCGCGACAAGAAGTAACGCCTTACTCCGACTTTGAAAGCTTTATTCTAGTTGAAAGGAAGAATAGAGAAATAATGGAATATTTTAAAGACCTTTCCGCTCTTGCTCACGTTCGAGTTGTATCCTTGGGCGAAACGATTATACCAGCAGTTGGTATTTCTTCTATTAAGGCTTTGGGAACCGAAGATGGCTGGTACTTTGATGCATTCACCAAGTATGGTGTTTCATTTGATGGATTGCTTCCCAAAGCATCAAAAAACCCACTTGGTCCCCAACCTTGTGACAGAGAGTTTGATACGGACGGTGAGTTAATAAATACTCCGATAGGCATGGTGGAGTACATGAGTGGAGGGGAAGAAGCTAATAAAGAGAAAATGGCTCTGGCCAGGTCGTTAGTTCAGGGAGTACTTATCCAAGGTGATGAAACACTTTCCAATTCGTTTCTTACTTTATCATGGAGAAAGATTCAAGAGATGTGCCATACCAAAATATTCACACATGATACGTACCTGCTATTACGACAAGACGTTTTACGGTATGACTTTACTGACCTAAAGCAGTCTAAGAAAATTGACATTAAGAAAGATCTGTACCGAGGTATATCTGTTATGATGCCTACTATTGGGATCCTGTGTAACGAACAGAGCAATAACTCCTTTGATGTTATAAGGAATTTAAAAAAACGGAATATTATAAACAAAACGTATAAATCAGACTTAAAAAGAGCTTTAGCCATTGTTAATTACTTACGCCAAATTGTATTATCAAAACGCACTTTCTCGATATCAGAAATTAATCGACCTATTATGTCGGAAAGAATCCACAACATGTTCCCTTGATGAATGAAATCTCTAGCAATGCACTTGTAAAAGTTTTTGCAATTGGACACAATTTCCAACAGTACATTTTAACAGCAGTAGAATACAAAGATATTTGCACAGGATTTGCGAGGACCGACCCAATACGCGATACCTTTCACAAAGGCAATGTGTACGCCCGTCTGGGAATGTTTACTGAAGCTATTGAAATTTTCCTTAATGAAAAGAGGTTTATGGAGGCACAACCGATGGTTCATCGCTTTCAACTGAACCTTAAGTTAGGTCTCTGCTACTATCAAATCAAAGAGATTGAAAAGGCCTATAGATATTTTAAACAAGCTCTTTCAATATGTGACACACTAATAATGTCCGACAGCACAAAGTGCAAGGCCAATGCATTGCAGTGTATGGCACTGTGTGAAGTTTACACAAAGAACTACGACAAAGCTTGGGGGCATTTTCAAACTTCTATTGACCTCTTAAAGGATGGCGAAAAATCTTCAACAACTGGTTTAGCAATGAAATACTTGGCAGATGATCTATTTCAGGTTTACCTAGCAATCGGCGATGACGAGCACTTAGTAAAACCCCAAGTTGACTTGCTGATTGCTGCAGGTAACATGCTTCACGATGATAAACAGTATAGACAAGCAATAGACTGTTACAAAACAGCAGTAAAAAAACAACTTGATTACTACGGGTCTTCACAGGAAAACACAACGAAAATGTTGCATAGAATGGCGCTATGTTTCCAACAACTTGACGAATATGACATGGCTATTCGAAACTGCAGTAAATCATTCAACAATATAACTACTGCTACACAGTTTCGTACACAAGCACCCGCCATTTGTGATACTTTTATTTCTTGTTCTAGAAAATGCACAGATATTAAAAAATGTTTAGGGAGCCTCACCGAAATTATATCTGCTTCACAGAAATGGCTTGGAACTGCGCCTTCTAGAATAACGGCAAAGTTTTATCATGCCCGTGCAGTTATATGCGAGCGACAAGGAAATTACGAAGAAGCTATTCAGAGTTACGAAAAAGAACTGAATATATTTTGTAAATTTTATAAGTACAAAGCCGCACATCCAATAATTGCTCATGTTCAACTCTCCATTAGTAAATGCCATCAAAAGTTGGGAAATCGTAAAGGAGAAATAAAGTTCATTTCGCAAGCTTTGGAAGAACGATTATTACCTGATGTTGATTACCTTAATCTGAACAACACCCCATTACTTCGTAACCACGCATCAATATTACAACGTGCACTGGAGACTAAATCAGTTCATGTAGGTTTGTTGGCTCTTATGCACGCAACCATTAACAGTGCATCATACTATATGAAAACTCAACAGTGGTTACCAGGCTTAGATGATACTCAACTGCTAAACTACGTAGATCGCATTTGCGACGGATCCACAGCTTATGAAAACGAGATGCTAACAGATAAGGATATATGTCCGTTGTCTTCGATTTTGGAATGTATTTTATACTTTTCACGGTCAAGCAGCTTTTCCTCGTCCATTTTGACAAAGTTTATCTTGGAAAACATTAATTCAACAAAACTAACATCAACAGAGAAACGTGTTCTGTTTATGTCTATTGGAAACTATCACAAGGGTAGATCCGATCTTAAAAGGGCGATTGACTTTTACAAATTGGGTTCGCAAATAGATGAAAGTAACAGCAATTCATACACATGTCGTGTAGCGGCTTCAATCTTTGATCTTTGGGGAAGGTGTTTGATGCTCATGAACGATACTAAAGGAGCAATTCAACAGTTTAGTGAGGCACTTTATGTTTTGTATTCGAAATATGACAACTACTCAGATCAACACAACACTTTAATAAAAATTGAAATACTTCTTGGTAAAGCACGTTGTTGGCTGATGAACACAAAATACAGACTATGCTTCATAGCAGTCCAAAAAACATGGACTTTGATTATTTCGTATTTTCATGATGCTTCCCACGATGCTACTCAAACCCTGTTTAATGATTTTTCTGTTTGTCTACTGAGTTGTGCAGTTTATGATGACGAATGTGCCGAATTTCTTGATAAAACTGGCTTATTGGCTGGACAATCAATTAACTTAAAAACTTCCAATACTCTTGCAAATTCCTTAACTAAGACACTAAAAACTACCAAAGTGTTACAACTTATCTCTTTCTTAATGAGACTTACGCAAGAAACTCGAATAAACGTAAACTCAGGGGTTTCCCTACTTCTAGCTTCAAGTATTTTAAGGTTGTTTTTTGCAACTACACACACACATGATACCCAACAAATCTTGACAGATCTTTTCAAATTTGTTTTAAAGTATCCCCAGTGTAAAAGTGCATCACTAATTCTTCGTAACCTGTTTCAAATAACATTGGCACCAACTGCAGATCGCATTTTATCAAACATATTAACTCGTGAACCCCCGAAAATTCTATTTATGTTCACTCTTGCTGTTCAGAATCACTTTTGTAACGACGAACCAAAAGTATATCTTAGCTGTGCTTGGGACATAGTTCAACACCTCATGCGTTGTGAAAACTTCAAAGATGCCGCCGAACTCTGTCAGCAACTGATCAGTTTCATTCGGTCAACCAAGCCAAAAAGAAACAAGGGATATCAATTTACAGGGTAAGTAGAATAGGATATTTACACATCCGCGCAATTGGGCAAAAACATAATTTATCGCACAGAAGCAATCGTCAGATTACATTGTCCACACCTGTTTTTAAAATCAAAATTAATCCGACCCAAACACTATGAAAAGTTACCCACCAAGGTACAATTCTCAGGAGCAATAAAGAATAAAAAGTAAAATCTAATCCATAGCCATAAATATTGCGTAAGACTATATCTGTAAAAGGGGCCCAGCTTGATTGCAACATAGAATTTTTATGCAGCTAACTTATCATTAAATTTGCCGTTTTAGTATACTCTGCTTGGCGCATTTGGACAAGGCCAAATGTTTAAAGCACACTTCCGACATCAAATCAACCAGAGAAGATATATTGCAGTGCATCGATAATGCGAAAGATTTAGTTGATCCTAAACATGTCCGTGAAATAATTTATATCGAACGAGAAGTGGTGCAAAGTGATACTGACGAAAAGCTGGATGAGATCTGGACAGCGATGACCAGTAAGTTAAGAAAATACATCCATCTTAATTTGAATTACGAGAAATTGTGGGAAAATGCACCAGAGCCACCAGCTATAAGGATGTCAGAAACCAGCGAATTCCCACGCCTCACTCCAGATGATACCACATTTAATGACCCTATGGCAACCACATTTCTTTCCAAACACGTATACCAAACCGTTCAAAACAACGATAGTGCTGACACGCACTTATATGAAGTAATTGAAAATTTCGAAAAAGATCAAATACGTGGTGGTGAGCAAACAACAGCCAGTGCTAGTCAACATCATACAAAGCCCAAAGCTCTGTTATCTAAATCACATATTGACCCAGCATTGTACTTACTGTACAAACCTACTGTAAAAGAAGGACAGTACCGTGTTTTTTCAACGCAAGACGATATCTATGGAATTGACCAACCGTACCAAATGATAGACGAAGACCTTAACTTGCCAACTCAGTAAATACAACCGAAAAAAAGAGTTTAATCAAAAGGGCACGTAACTTACCTAAACCTAAAAAGTGATCAAATGGATATATTTTAATTACTTGGATACTATTTTACGAATTTTCTTTGTTGTGCAATATTCTTCATTCATGTGTTTTTCAATTGTGTTTATTTTTGCATTGTGATTCTGAATTTTATATGAGCTGACTAAGGTAGCACGCACTTAACACTATATCTAAGATGCTGCAGCTCTTTTAAAAATTCGTCACATAGCTGGTAGACATCTGTAATCTTATCATCAATCTTCTGATCGACTAATTAGACAATCTATAAAAGATATATGTATTCCTGTGTTGTTTTGATAATTATATTGTTTAAGTATATATATATATATATATATATATATATATTATCTATATTAATTTAATTCCTACCGGTCTATCTGGCGGTTTAGTGCGAAGCCTTTCGACCGAAACGTTACAGATTCTGAACTGGTCGCTAGCTAGTTGGTTGTGTCATTGGGCAAGACTGAAAGATACCGTGAACTCGGCCTTTAACTGGCGCGCCAGTGTTCTATGTAGAGTTTTTTGTTGAAAATTTGTAATATATCGATTAGCATTCGTTTACAGAAAGTACTTGTTGAACCTTAAATCTAGGAAAGCGCAGTGGGTGACTTCTACCAAATGTGTTAAAGAGAGCATCTGTGTAATGTTTACCTGTCCCGGACTTCATGTGGACTGTAAATTGGCTCTAATCCAATTGCAGACTTAAACGTTTTTTAAATGATTTCATTTTAAAAGTAAACAGCTAAATAATCTAAGTTTAGGCCGCGGCTTTCTTTGGAGACGCCGTCACTGTCCTGGCAGTCCAACAGATTAGTCGAGTGGGACAGTGCGCCTTTCAGCCGATTGGTCACATGTCCGAAACTGGTCGCTAGCTAGTCGGTTGTATTCTTGGGCAAGGCACTTAACGGACATTACCTGAACCTAGTAGATTATTGGGTTCTACGG
>CH003244.1:0-41870 GCA_000149265.1 Ciona savignyi | reverse complement strand
GAAGCAAATGAGCTATGTGCAGCATGGGAATGCTGGCAAGGTTTCGTCGTAAACGAAGCATATAAATTAGTGTGGTGATATGTAGTTTTCACAGGTATAAGACCTCACTTCAGTGATTAAAGTGCAAGCATTTAAAACTAAAAAGTGTCAACCACGTGTTTAACAACCACTTTTCTTAAAACACAATTTGTATGCTATGTGTTTATGCAAGCAAGGGCCTGACCACATTTAGTGTATTTTATATAACGAGTATGTAGTTTGTTTTCGCAAGTAGAAACGCTTGGGTCCCTGCGTTCACAAACTGATCGTGTTATCCATATTCATTACACAATAGAAGTTATTGTAAGATATGTGCATGTCAGGTCCATCTTATATTCCAGAAAGTTTCAACCGGACTGCCATAGTTTTGTTTCTGCAAGTATAAATGCATGGCATGCCTTTCATAATCATAATATGGAGACAATTTTAATGTTTTATTGTACTTCCATGGTTAAATTTATTTTTATTCTATGTGGTATGAAATTGGCTAACACTTTACCAATTCTAAATAAAATTGGAGGCAAACCATTAAGAACTTAACTTAAAAATTTAAATTTATTAAAAAAAGTATGGCTAAAAAAAATATCTATACTATGTGGTATAACGAATGACAAAGTTTTATTGCGATTTCATTCCCTATTCTGGTAGATGTCGGGGAAACAAACCATGTCTGTCAAGCGTTTGACGAAAAACGAAAGAACTAAAAACGGAAATGGGAGCCATAACAATAAGAAGCCTTGGTTCTTATCATTTTATATCGGCCTGATACGACATTTGCTTAAATCCCGGGCAATTGAACATCCACTTTTGTTTTGTACAATATTTGCAAACGAGAGTTTAAGAAATTGCTTTTAAGTTAGGCTTACATTCATCAAATTTAACCGTGTCATGTGCTTCTGTATAACATTGCGTTTTTGTAAAAATAGGCTTGTCATGCATTCTATACCATAAACAGCTTCTCTTCCAGACAGTTAATTGGCTATTTGCGCCTCTTTCATGACAAATAGCACGAAATAAGAAAAGACAGCATACTACATCCCAGTCCGATGTAGGATAACAACACCACGTTTTCTGTAGTGGAAAGGGGAACTTTGGAATTATATGTGTCAAAATAGTGTCAATAAAATTTTAACCGGAAAATTCTTAAATGGCGAACAACATGCATATGAGTCCAACACTTAATACCCTTCGAAGATTTGGGGCACTCGCATGTACAGTATGTGTACGTGCTTCATAATTTTCGGATATAACGGTAGATTTCGGCAACATAGCTGGCACCTGTCCAAACAGCTTTGGGTTAGGATCAAGAATAACTAAAATGCTATTGGTAGGAGACACACAAAACTTTTGAAGTTCCCCACTACAGAAGGATCCTCTTCCCAAGCTTTGGCCTTAGCTTGACAATTTAAGGTCACGGTCATCCTTTTTGAATAGATCAACTTCCAACTAGTTTTGATATTTGGCTTCATTAACATTTTGTTATGCGTTTCGTTTTGATTTTTTGCTAACATTTTAAACCTCTTGTTTGGGGTACGCTATACTTTTCTGCATGGTGAAAACTATCGGATTTTCTGGTTAACAAATCACTATTTGTATAACTGATAGAAGTGTAAAACGTTTGTTTCTGCAAGCAGAAACTAATGGGTTGAGGAGTTACAAACTCAAACTTGATACATCCATGTTTGCTGAATAAAATGGTTACGTTTCTATGCAAAAACTACTACAATACTTGATATAATACTGCAATCTGGGTTTAATTTACTATTAATTTGTGGTGGTTCCAATTCATATCACCTATAATTTTCGTAGAAGATTCAAATCGATTGGTGATTTTCTTTCGTTTTATATGAATCGGAAACGAAGGTAACCCATAAATAATACAACATGATTAGGTTAGACAAAATATATATTCAGCGCAAAGTAGATGGCGCAACAGAGGCCGTTTAGCAGTATAAAATCGTCTGTATAAGGGTAGTTTAACTTTATTATACGCCGACGGTTAAGGCAAGTAAAGCAGTTTGCGCAAAGTGAGAGCAGTTAGTGGTTATAAGAAAATAAATTTAGGTGTTAGAACACGCACAGACTAATAATTACACAACAAAAACAACTATTTTGGGAAGATCATACTCTTGAATTACATAGAAAACATGTTATGGGCAACTCAGGGCGCTTCTCTTAATATTTTTATACATATGATTTTTATACTTTTAAAATTTCAACTATGCCATAAAAGGGATTATAAACACCATCGTTGTTTTTAACGGCATTGTATATGTTTGAAGTTAATGTGGTTGTAACAGTGTTGTTTTATATAGTGTCATTCGGTATAAGGCGTGGTAAATCGCTGGTTTCTGACATTTTTATAGCTGGTAGTTTTGATACATTTTCCCACAAATTATCGTAATTAAAACAATGATTGATGCATTTTCTTAACTTGCTGGTCATCGCTAACCGGATCTCATCCAGCTTTTCTTAAGTATCACTTTGCACCACTACTGTCCAACTGCGCCAAGCAGAGTATACGGAAATAAAAATTGTAATGATAAGCGATATAGACATTATTTTTTTCAAGCCACCACTCCCCTTTATTGCTGTAGCCTTATGCAATATTTATTGCTATGCATTTGATTTCACTTTATATTCGATAAATATTCCTGAAAATTGAACCCTATTGGGTAACTTTTGGTTCTTTCTTACAATAGTAATTCTGAACAGCATGTGTGAACATAAACATAATCGAGGGTCACGAGTTAATTAATATGTTCGATAAAACACGATCTGAATTTGGTGCTAACGTTATTTGAAATAGGTTATGAAGAATTACTGATGCACTTTTACACTGGGGATACTTTAAAACATATTTGAACAGATCTGTAAAGATTTGGTGGGTTTCATGTGTGTGTGAAGTTGAAAACCCAAACTCAAAATAAGCTAGTAGATAAACCCCTTAGTTTACGTTTTTTTGAATTCCTGCTGTACGTCTCATTAATATTCAGCAACAAGTTTTAACGTTTTTATATTTTCTAGTTAAGGAATTTGCAAGAGTGTTGGAAGCTTTCAAGTTAATTGATTGTCCAGCCAATAAGCCATTTTTAAAAAAATCCGGCACATTCTTGGTCATAAACTGCACAACTAAGTAAAAACAGAAAAATCAGGAAACAGGGTTTGAGTAGCATCATGAGCAGCGTCATGAAATAACGATTTAATCAAATTCCATACGGGAGCATTCATTGTCTGTATTGTTTGTTAATCAGCCAACACCGTGATTGACCAAGAAGTATTTCAATTTTTAATAAAGTGTTGTGTTGTTTAGCGTAGTTGTCATAATTCTAATACAAAATATAAAGTGCCTCACTGAACTGTTAATTTGCTCCTTTAGTATTGTTCATGAGCATTAAACACTTTCCCCAAATATTGAATAGTGAAGCCACTACACGACATGGGTATGAATTGCTGTTACTTTTATCAATTTGCGATCCTAATTAATTCCAGGAAACATAAACAGAACACTATTCTCTGTTGATGTTATTTTTGTTAAATAATTGTTTTCCAATATAAGCAAATTGGACAAGGAAAAGCTGCTTGATCGTGAAAAGTACAAAATACATTCCAATATCAAAGACATCGGCCATATATCCTTATCTGTTAGCATCTCGTTTTCATAAGCTGTGGATCCGTCGCAAATGCGACCCATGTAGTTCAGCAATTAAGTATCATATAAGTCTGGTAACCACTGTTAAGTTCTCATATAGCATGATGCACTGTTAATGGTTGCGTGCATAAGAGCCAACAAACCTACATGAACTGATTTAGTCGCCAGTGCACGTTGTAATATTGACGCGTGGTTACGAAGTAACGGGGTGTTATTCAGATAAACGTAATCAACATCAGGTAATTAATAATCGTTCTTCTGAAACTTTGCAATTTCCCAACTCTTGGTGACATTTACTAATGGAGAGTTGAACATGAGTAATTATTGGGTGTGAAGCTTTGTACTTATAAAATTCACAATATAAGGAGTTTTTGCTCTGTTCGTTACACAAGATCCCAATAGTAGGCATCATTACAGATATAGCTCGGTATAGATCAGGGGTTTTTAACCTTTTTTGCTCATTGCCCAGTAAATTAGTAAAAAAAATGGCGTTGGCCCATTAACGTTTAATTAAAAACACAAAATGAATAACATCAAGTTTCAACAACACAATAAATTAATCAGCTGAACATTTACACAATTTAATGAGAAGGTTGTTGCTGTAGTTTGTCCACAAAGACTCTTTATTCTGGATGCAGTCGATGAGAGTGCGCTGCGTATGTCAGCTGCAACATCAAGTCTGTTGCACGACTTGGATTTTATGTTTAATACAGGAATGAAAATGCTGACTCACACCACCACAAAAACGGTAGTTTCGTAAGACAATTTTTACTGATTTGTGGATATGATGAGAACACTTGGATCCAGAATTCAGTGACAGGCACATCTTTAAATAGGTCACGACAGCCTGAGTCATTTCTAAGGTCAATTAGTTCATCTGGTAACTCGTCATTCACTTGCTCAATATCAAAACGAAATGGATTCCCCACAAGTGTGAAAGCATCTCTGCTAAGCTCTGGAAAGTAGGATTTAAAATTCAGTTTATAGAGTACCTAGCTGGTCTGCCACTTCATCATTCACATCAGATATACATGCGAAAGCGTGAAACATGTCAAAGTTACCATTTGCCACTTTACGTCTCCAAATTGCCCAGCTTTGCAACAAATGCCTTTGTAAAGTCCACATACTGAATGATATCTTTTCCGTGCATTTTTAAATTCAGTTGGTTCAAAGCTTTAAAAATATTCACCAAATATGCCAAACAAGAAAGAAACTTTACATTTTCAAAATATACTGTAAGTTCAGGCTTTGCTGTTCCCAGAAAGAGCTTCCTCATCCCGAAACTCAAACACTCTAGCTACAAGGTTACCTCTTGACAGCCAGCGTACTTTGATGTAGTTCATTCTATTTAAATAGGAAACCTGTTAAGTTTTATTAATGTTAAATTTAATGAATAAGATTGATCTTAATAAAAAATGCATAAAAATACTGGTGGTAATTTGGGCAAAGAGAAGACTGGCAAACGATCAACTAGTGCTTTGACAAACAGTGATAATCTCGTTTTGCATGAAAAACTGGACAATTTAACTGCTGATCTTGAACTCTACCGCAAATCAAGTGAGTCGAAATTACTTACTGTAATAAACGAACTTCAAGAAATAAAAGCCAGTCAAAACTTTTTGACAGCCGGATACGAAGAAATAAAAATAGAAATTTTTGAACATGATAAAAACCTAAAAAAGCTGAAAAATGAAATTGGAATTTTAAAAGAACGAATAAAAGAACTGGAAAACAAGTCTGTTAAAAACTCCAATACAATTGATGCATTTGAACAATATGGAAGACGTGAATGCTTAGAGTTTTATGGGATAAGTTTACATGCTGATGAGTCGACTGATGATCTGGTAGTTGCCAATGTAAGAAAACTTGGCTTGTCCATCACCAAGCATGACATAAGTGTCTCTCATAGACTAAGCCATCACATGACCGACCACGACCACCTATCATTGCAAAAATTTTAAGTCGGAAGGTACGAGACAATACGTATGGTAACCGGTCCAAACTAAGACAGGTCAATGAAAATTTACCTACCGGCCAAGCAAGAATTTATATAAATGAAAGCCTAACCAAAAGTAACCAAGACAGATTCATGAAATGTAGATCATACTGTAAAGCAAACAAAATAAGATACATCTGGACAAGAAATGGAACAACCTTTAAAAAAGAAAATGATGGGAGCTCAACATTTAGTATCAAAAATGACAAAGACCTGCAACATCTGCTTAAACAACTACCTACTAAAAACAATTTAAAAGTTTTATTAGTATTGTTTTGCTTAGTGTAATTTATACTTTTAATGACTGTAAAATATCCATGTAGAATATGTAACTTACCTTGTAAATCCAACCAGAATAGTATTGCATGCGATATTTGCAATTACTGGCTACATGTAAAATGTTTAAATATTAATAAGCACGATCTTGCCAATTTTGCCACTGATCAGCTTGCTTACTTTTGTCTGATTTACATGGTAAAGGTGCAATTAGTAGACCGATATTTAATGTAACTAAAGAGTGTCAACCGCGAGGTTAACCACTACTATTTTTGAAACACAACTTGCCTGCTATATGTATATGCAAGCAGGGTCCCTAACCACATTTGGTGTATTTAATATACCGAATATGTAGTTTTGTTTTTGCAAGCAGAAACGCATGGGTCCCTGAGCTATCAATCCGATCTTGTTATCCAGTTTTATTACACAATATATAAAATGAGATATGTGCACGTCAGGTCGATGGTATCCAACATTTTAGAAAGTTTTAACCGAACTGCCATAGTTTTGTTTCTGCAAGCACAAACGCATGGGTCCTATAGTTATCAAACCAAACTTCTTTTAAATGTGTAGTTAAAATAAGAACATTTGTGTTAGATTTACTAATATTTCACCACAAATGTTTTACATTAAAGCCTTTGGTCGCTATGGTAAAACGAGGCTAAATTCCCAAAACAGCCCGATTTAGTTTTTCATGGATTCGGGAAATTTCCCTAGGATTAGTATATACATTTTTGTTTTTACATATCTGGGTCATGTTATCAATTCTTAAAGTTTTATTCTGATTTGCCGACTTCTTGTTGACCATGTCAGTGCGATCTGGTATGCCTGTCACAATCATGATTCAGGAACATATCTTATACCCTAAAAATAAGATTTTGTTCTCAATTTATGATTATGACAAGCATGCCATGTCGCCCCGACATCTACCAATAGAAGTAAATAAATAAAAATTAAACATGTGTTAGACAACATGGTCTAGATAAGCAGAAAACAAAATTTTAGGGGATAAATTCGAGGGAATTACCCTGGGACGTTAAAAACCAATTCGGTATTTTTTCTAAAAAATCGTTTTTTGGGCATATAAGCGCTTGAACGGCTGCTCCAATTTGAATCTGATTTGGTGGTATGGAAGTGCATTAGTCACCAATTTAACACTTAGAAAAAAATAATAAAAATTACCGAGGGAAATACCCTAAAAATAAGATTTTGTTCTCAAATCATGGATGTGACAAGCATGCCATGTCGTCCTGACATACCAAAAGGAATATTTAAATGGCAATGAAAATTTAACATTTGTTAGACAACATGGTCTAGATATGCAGAAACTAAAATTTTGGGTTATAAATCCGGGGGAATACCCCTGGTACGTTAAAACAAAAACGATATTTTTTTTCTAAAAAATGATTTTTTGGGGCATAGCGCTTCAACGACCAATTGTATTTAGATTTGGTGAATGGTTAGTGCGGTAGCCGCCACTGTACCAATGAGAAAAATGTAAGCTTTTTTGCCCATGGCGCTTAAACGGCTACTCCAATTTTAATTAGATTAGGTAAAATGTAAGAACATTAGCCAATGATATACCACTTAAAAGAAATAAAAATAATACTTAGGGAAATACCCTTAAAATAAGATTTTGTTCTCAAATCATGATGGTGACAGGCATGATTTGTGGCCCCGACATCTACTAGAAAAACTAATGGAATCGCAATGAAACTTTGCCATTTGTTAGACAACATGGCCTAAATATGCAGAAACCAAAATTCTGGGTAATATACCCAGGGAATTCCCCTGGGAGGTAAAAAAATATTTTTTCGCCGTTGTACCATTAAGAAAACAGTAATAAAATACCTAGGAAAATACCCTAAAATTTCTTTTTTGTTCCTAAATCATGATGGTAAAATGCATGTCATATCGCCCCGACATCTCCAACAAGGAGTCGTCCTATCGGATTAAAACTTTACGAATTGTTAAATTGATGTGTACTTAAAAAAACATATGTAAGTCATGTCATTGACCAATTCTTAAAGTTTAAATCTAATTTGTCGACTTGTTGTTGGATATTTCAGTGCGATATGGCACACATGTCACAATCATATTTCAGGAACATATCTTGGTTTTTAGGGGAATTAACCTAAGTAAATGTTTTTTTTTAATTGACACATAGTGCTTAATGGTCTAACACATTACCAAATCTGATTACTATTAGAGCAGCCGTTTAAGCGCTGTGCCCCAAAAAGCAAATTCATTAGAATAAACGTTTTGGTTTTTAACGTCTCAGATGAATTCCCCTGGATTTATCATGTTGGTTTCTGGATATCTAGACCATGTTGTCTAGCAAATGTCATATTTTCATTGCGATTTCAATACTCTTTCTGGTAGATGTCGGGCGACATGGCATGCCTGTCACAATCATGATTTGATAACAAAATCTTATTTTGTCGAGTATTTCCCTAGGGAATTTTTTTATATTCTTTAGGTGTTAAATAAGTGACTAATTACTTACATTCCACCAAATCTAATTAAAATTGAAGCAGCCGTTTAAGCGCTATGCCCGAAAAAGCTAAAAATATTAGAAAAAAAGACCGTTTAGGTTTTTAACGTATCAAGGGAATTCCCCTGGATTTATTACCTAAAATTTTAGTTTGTGCATATCTAGACCATGTGGTCTTACAAATGACAGAGTTTCATTGGGATTCCATTATCCCTTCTATTAGATGTCGGAGCCACAATCCATGCCTGTCACAATCTTGAATTTAGAAACATATCTTCATTTTTAGGGTATTGCATCTTATCTTCATTTTTAGGGTATTTCCCTAGGTAAATATTTTGTTTGTTCTAATTGGTAACGCAGTGGCTAACACGCTACTATTTTACCAAATCTGATCAAAATTGGAGCAGCCGTTTATGCCCTATGCCCAAAAAAGCTATTTTTTTTTAAAAAAATACCGTTTTGGTTTTTCACCTCCCAGGGGAATTCCCCTAAGTATATTACCCAAAATTTTGGTTTTTGCTCATCTAGACCATGTGGTCTAACAAATGACTAAGTTTCATTGCGATTCCATTATCCCTTCTGGTAGATGTCGGAGCCACAAGCCAAGCCTGTCAAGCGTTTGACGAAAAAGAAAAAAAAAAACGGACAAAAACAATATGTGTCCCATTTTTTCAAATGGGACACATAACTATGTACAGTATATATATATACATACCCTGCATATGTAAGTATATATTTAGGTACACTAAGTACCCATACTTTTTCCGAATGCATATCTTCTGGTAATTTAGAGTAAATCAAGTTAAAAGTTCATCGTTTAATATTGGTTAAGAATGGATCTCATGTGACAAAACGAGTTCGGATTACAACAACAAACTAGAGAGTGTCAACCACGTGTTTAACCACCACTATATGTAAAACACATGTCGTATGCCATATATTCATGCTACAGGGTCCCTAACCATAATTTGTATTTTATACACTGAGTATGTACTTTGTTTCTGCAAGCATAAACGCATGGGTCCCATAGTTATTAGACCAAACTTCTTTTCCATGTGTAGTTGAGAAAAGAATAAACGTCTTAAATTTACAAACATTTCACCACAAATGTTTTAAATTAAAGCTTGTTTTCAAGCATGGTGGTAAAATAAGGCTAAACTTCCAAAATAGCCCGATTTCATGGTTTCAGGTAATTCCCCTGGGTTTAGTAGATAAGTTTCTGTTTTACATATGTGGGTCATGTTATAACAATTCTTTAAGTTTTATTTAGTTTTGTGGACTCCTTGTTGGATATGTCAGTGCGATATGGCATGCCTGTCAAAATCATAATTCAAGAACATATTTTCGTTTTTAAGGGAATTGCCCTAAGTAAATTTTTTCTTTCTTTTAATAAAGTGACTCACAGAAACAATGGTCTAACATTTCACCAAATCTGATTAAAATTAGAGCAGCCATTCAAGCGCTATGTCCCAAAAAGTCAATTTATTAGAAAAAAACGTTTTGGTTTTTAAGGTCTCAGGGGAATTCCCCTAGATTCGTTTACCCAAATTATAGTTTTTGCATATCTAGACCATGTTCCATTACAAATGTCAAATTTTTATTGCGATTCCATAACTCTTTCTGGTAGATGTCGGGGCGCCATGCCATGCATGTTGTTATCATGATTTGAGGAAAAAAATCATATTTTTTAGGGTATTTCATTAGGTAATCTTTTTTATTTGTTGTAAGTGTTAAATCAGTGACTAATGCACTTACATTCCACCGAATCTGATTAAAATTGGAGAATCTGTTTAAGCGCTATCCCGTAAACATTTTTTTTGGTTTTTAAGGTCTCAGGTGAATTTCCATAAATTTATCACCCACAATTTTGATTTCTGCATATCTAGACCATGTTGTCTAACAAATGTCAAATTTAATTTGCGATTCCATTACTCCTTTTGGTAAATGTCGGGGTGAAATGGCATGCTTGTCACAATCCTGATTTGAGAACAAAAACCTATTTTTTGGGGTATTTCCCTAGGGATTTTTTTTTTATTTTCTTAAGGTGTTAAATAAGTGACTAATTACTTACATTCCACCAAATCCGATTAAAATTGAAGCAGCCGTTAAAGCGCTATGCCCGAAAAAGCTAAAAAAAATAAAAAAAAACTACCGTTTAGGTGTTTAACGTATTAAGGGAATTCCCCTTGATTTATTATCCAAAAATTTGGTTTTTGCCCATGTTGTCTAACAAATGTCAAAGTTTCATTGCAATTCCTTTACCCCTTCTGGTAGATGTCGGAGCCACAAGCCATGCCCATCACAATCATAATTTAGAAACGAATCTTCATTTTTAGGGTATTTCTCTAGGCAAATATTTTGTTTCTTTTAATTGGTAAAGCAGTGGCTAACACACTATTATGTTACTAAATTTGATCATAATTGGATCAGCCGTTCAAGCGGTATGTCCAAAAATGCTAAACTTTTAGAAAAAAATACCGTTTCGTTTTTTGACCTCCCAGGGGAATTCCCCTGGGTATATAACCCAAAATTTTAGTTTCTGCATATCTATACCACATTATTTAACAAATGACAAAGTTTTATTGCGATTCCATTACCCCTTCCGTTAGATGTTGGATCCACAAGCCATGCCTATCACAATCATGACTTAGAAACAAATCTTCATTTTTAGGGTATTTCCCTAGGTAAATAGTTTGTTTTTTCTAATTAGTAAAGCAGTTGCTAACACACTATTATTTTACCAAATTTGATCATAATTGGATCAGCCGTTCAAGCGTTATGCCCAAAAATGCTAAATTTTTAGAAAAAATACCGTTTTGGTTTTTGACCTTCCAGGGGAATTCCCCTGGCTAAATTACCCAAAATATTGGTTTCTGCATATCTAGACCATGTGCGCTAACAAATGTTAAAGTTTCGTTGCAATTCCATTACCCCTTCTGGTAGATGTCGGGGCCACAAGCCATGCCTGTCAAACCTTTGACGAAAAAAAAACGAAAAAAAAACGGACAAAAACAATATGTGTCCCATTTTTTCAAATGGGACCCATAAATATTCTGTTACAGTTTTTAGTGACAGAAATGTTATAAATACATGTAAGCAACGAATTTTATGTGGCCCTGTTAAACAGGCAGTAAATTTTACCAGTAATTTACAGGAACTGACCCTGTTCTATTTATTTTTTTTAAACTGACTTGTAATTCATTCGGGTAAAACGAAAAGAGGAGACCGCGGGAAAACTGGACACTAAAATGAATATTAGCTCATTAGAGAAAAAGGTCAAAATTAATTTCCATAGTTTTGATGAGCAGATTCCCTCTTTTAAGTGTTGCTCATTCATTCTAAAAATGATTTTGGCAAAAAAATGTCATATTTCTATGCATTCTTCATGTTTATTTTCGTAAGGGCCATCAAGACTAAGTCAGTGAGCAACTGGAATTTTAGCTTACATTATAGGTACCGGTAGATAATCGGCCTTAATTAAGATTGTTTAAAGACAAAATTATTACTCATAATTTATTTAATAATAGTATAAATTTAGCAATGTACCTTGGAGAATAAATTTACCAAAAATAACAATTAAACAGTTTGACTTACCCTCCTTTAGCTGCCATTTCGCTTAAAAATTCAGTTCAAAAATAAGTATTATCTTCTATAAATACACAAGCCGGCACCTTATTATAGCAGCAGTTCACAAAAAGCTAAACAGTCAAAAATCCAAGTTAACAAACTAAAAATTAATTTGAGAGTTGAAAAACAAATTTAATTAAAAGATATTAAACACACGAACTATGGTGGTAACCGGCAATGGACACGTGAAACTAACTATGTTGTTCTATTTATGGGCTGCCTTCATTTTAAATTTGCGCTTCTTATGAAACGAAAAAAAATCACCAATTGATTTGTATCTTCTATAAAAGTATTATAGCTTATATGGATTGATTGGCAAAATCATTAGTGGATTATGTCAAGCAATTTCCCTAAAGACCCACGAATATAAGCACGGCAGCCGTTTTTTTTTTTTAATTTTAGCGCCGATTATTCTTTAACATCCGATAGTTTGTGTAAGATTTGTCGTCCCCATTGATTTCATATTATACCTTGGTCAGGGCACTTAACGGATATTTCTTGATACCAATGAAATAATGGGTTCTATCAAATTGAAGAGACGTGTGAATCATACACACCATACTGTAATAGCTCCAGTAACCCGACGGTGGGCGCGAGGTGATCTGACGATTGCCCGTGTGTCAACCCCCCTTTCCAACTGACGGAGATAAACATAAATATTCTGTCCTATCCTAAAATGTTTCTTCTATATTTCTATCCAACCGATCTTAAAGTTTTAATTCAATTCGACATCTCGTTTTGTAAATTTTCAAACAATACACATGTCTAAAAGAGTTAACAAGAACTTATGTGAAAAAAGGCACAAAATTGATTTGGAAATCTTGTATACCTGAAACCGTAAAAACCTCCCAGTTGATTTTTAAAGCCACTCTCCACCCCGATTTACGATCTGTGCGTACCAACTGGATTCTGAAGTGGTGGTAGTTAAGCTTAAAAACGGTGACGTCGAAAGTTTTCGCAGAAGTCGGGCTGTAGGGACGAGCGGTAGCTTTGATGTGGTAAGGCAGAAAAGACAAGCACGAGTCGTAGTCGATTTTGATATTCGATTGAGGGGTGTCGGACGATAAAAATAAGTCGGTTGATCCTTTAATTGTCACCAATCTATCTGCAAAATAACGGAAGTAAAATATTCAAAAATATATACTAACTTTTTTTAAAACGAACTTAAACAATTACTATTTAACGTTATTGTCTGTTGTACAATATTTGGGCATCTTATGTGTTACTTACTTGTAGAAGCTTCAGCAGAGAAAAGATAAATCACCAACAGAAAAACGAAAATCATGTTTTAATCTAATTTTCGTAACGTGGAACAGTTAAAATTACAATTGCTTCTGTCTACCTATGTTAAATTTGTATACGCTACCGTAGTATGAAAATTGATCCTTACTTTAAAATATACCTTAGATCAGGGGTGCTCATTAAGTCGATCGCGATCTACCGGTTGATCGCGAAGGTGGTACTGGTCGATTGCGGCGTGATATTAAAAAATTATCATTCTAGCTTCAATGCCGTCACTTGATTGATATACAGGGCAGCCATTCAGATGACAACTGAATGTTGCCGTTCGGGTGACCAATCAAATCAAACAACGGCTCTAAGTACAGCAAAACTTGCCGAAAGCGCCGCTCTTTCGCCTTTTCATTTTTATAGTGGGTAGATCATTTTGACTCGGTCATTTTAAAAGTAGCTCGCATGCTGAAAAAGTGTGAGCACCCCTGCCTTAGATGGTGGGACGTCATTTATTATCCCACTTTCTTCTGGATACGGTTTTATTTTGCGTTTAGACTTACTTGGAAATGTACCTTAGATTTATTGTATTGGTTACTGAGAAAAACTCAATCATCGTTTTATCTTTATTTCTACATTATTCTATTGCCGATGTTGTGTAGAATATTTTGTAAGTTAACCCGAACTTTCGTCCTAACAAATCAAGGTGACTTGGCGCGGGTATTAATGCGATATTCGCAGCAAGTTGACAATGCCATTGATCATGTATTGCGTCCGGCATACATGAAATGATATAAAACGATTCCGTCGTCATACTTTTTTCCTATATCCAGGCCCGGTGCTAGGAACCGCGGGGCCCAATTAGAAATGTGATAACGGGGCCCCATACTCTTCATAGCAAAATTTATGGGTGTTTATATATCATAAAATACATACAAACTACACAAATAGACATTTAATACTTGCTATAAAACAAATTAAAGGTAAGGTGGATGCTTATTTACGATATATTGTTTTACTTCCAAACATATATAGTGGAACCCCGCTTACCTGACCACCTATGGGACCGTGATCAAGCGGTCGTGTTAGGGGGGTGGTCGTGTTAGTGAATTTTGATTTGGAGCAAGTTGTGTCAAAACGTCTACCTTTATACTAAATTTATACCAAATGCCATTACTTTATATCAGATACTACAGAATAAATTTAAACAACTGGTAGTAGGCCTACTGAAATTTATCTTATAAGATTCGGTTCTGTTTGCCACAATTTTCTTTGTGTGTGTGTACGCGCTCGTCATTTAATCTTATTGTTTTGATGATAAAATAAATTTAACCTTATTATTGTGGTGACAAAAGCAAACTATTTAGCACGTGTGGTCACTTAAGCGGAGTTAAATTTGGAGTTTTGGACCAAAATATGGCGGTCCTGGTCTGGAAACCGGGGTGATCGCGTTATTGAAACAGAATGCAATGCATTACTAAAGTAAATTATTTGGGACCGCACTGAAGTGGTCCTGATAATGAGGTGGTCGTGTTCTATATTGTTTAGCAACCATATTCATTATGACGTAACAGGCAGACACAGAAATGTAAATTTGACTTAGTTACGATGCATAACAAATTGATATTATGAGAAAGAATATTATTTCACTTTTTATTTTACGTTTCAGTAGTATTTAAACCCCGTAATACAGAAAGACCCCCGCTATCGCGGGGCCCCTTCAAGGTGCGGGGCCCAATTTGATCTAATCGGTCAAATCGGCCTAAAACCGGCCCTGCCTATATCGTCCTAAACGCTAACCTTTTTTTTAAATTCCTGATCTTATGCGATTTAACGAGTGGTTAATTTGCATCCACGAAAATATTTGTTTAAATAACAACTGCCATTTTTATGAATTTGCTACTGGATTCTTATTTCCTTTTTTTTTTCTTCTTCACGGGACATTTTATGTAAATAGGAACAGATATATTCTAAACTTTGCCACTTAATATTTTGTCTATACTCAGTCTGGCAGTTGATGGCTTTTATATATATATATCAAATTTGGGAAAGAATTTTTATTATTTATTACCACAATAAATTGATAACATTGTATTTATAATTATATATATCCAGCATAAACAACATTTTGCTGTGATTTAAAAATATTTTATTTGCTCAACTACACATCAAATTATAAAATTCACTATATTCTCTACATTGCAAGTTAGAAAAAAAATTAGGTTTATGTAGGTTGACGTCATCAGAAAGTAATTTGAAAATTTAATGAAATAAGTAAATCGTTTTCATATGTAGAACATAGATGTGAACCCAATACCGAATCTTGCGGTTTAATCGGCTAGTTTACTGTCAAATTAATAGAACGTTATTCAAGTAATACACACCGCAATAGTTCTGGTAACCCGACGGTGGCGAGGTTGACGGTCAATGTGGAAGAGCACCACTCGCATTTTTCCCGTACCCTAAGGTAACACAATATTAAACTTTTTTGTGGTCGTATGGTAATAAGATCCATTCTTATACCAATTTCTATATCAAGACCGGTTTGGTGACGAACCTAACAAAAATTCGAAACTTAGCGCGCAATCGACACATCTATCAATTTTATACAAAAACAGCTACATTGACGAGTGCCGTAAAGGTTCAAAACCTATCCTGGTAAAAATAAATGTCTTTAACCAAAAAAAAACTTATTCTATATTTCCATAGATAAAATATTTTCTATTCAAAGGCAATTACCATTTTATATTCAGGATGTCCTGTATTATGGTAGGATTCAAGCAGCCAGATGCTTCGTTTAACAATATGAGAATTTAGCAAACAAACAAATTGAAACAAAACCGAAGGGGATAAATGAGTTATTTGCTTTATTTATGGGATTTCGTGCTCATGACATCGCATAGTTTTCTCTTTAGTTGATTCTGTTCTTGTTTATCATTTTATATTATACAGGCAGTTGTTATTCAAAAATAAGAACAAAAAAATGTTTTAACGGCCATAGAAATAATATAAAAATAGTTGAAATTTGCCCTGTCATAAGGCGCAATCGTTGTGAATGTGACGTCACATGTTAAAATATAAAACAGGGAACTGTTCTTTTTGTTCTTGTGTAAAAGAAGACGTGTTCAAATAGTTTTGATATTAAGTTGGTGCGGTTTCATGATAAGATAGTGGACTCCTAAGATGAAAAAACACAGGGAGTATTAAATGGGTTTAATCATCAAATTATTACGTGTCCACTGCCGTTTACCACCATAGTTGATGTGTTTAATATATTTTAATTATATGTTTTCTAACTCGCAAATTAATTACAGTTTGTTAACTTGGATTTTTGACTGTTTAGCTTATTTTTTTGAACTGCTGCTATAATAAGGTGCTGGCTTGTGTATTTATAGAAGATAAAACTTATTTTGAACTGAATTTTTAAGCAAAATGGCAGCTAAAGGAGGGTAAGTCAAACTTTAATTGTTATTTTTGGTTAATTTATTTTTCCTAGGTACAGTGCTAAATTCATACAATTATTTAATGAATATAAGTAATAATTTTGTCTTCAAACATTCTTTTATAGTTTATGTCTGATTATCCACTGCCTACTGATACCTGTAATCTAGGCTAAAATACAGCTGCTCACTGTTCCTGTAAATTACTGGTTAAATTTACTGTCTGTTAAATAAGACCACATAAAATTGGTTGCTTACATGTAGGTTAGTTCTGTAACTATAATTTTTCACCAAACATTTTTGGTTGATTTTTGTAAATTACACCATTTTCTACCTTGAAAATTGTCGCAGAATATTTTGTTGTAATCCGAACTCGTTTTGTTACTTGAGATCAATTTCTGGACTATAAATTTACCAGAAGATATGGATTGCACAAAGATTTTTTTCTATTTTGAACTGAGAATTAAGTCATCAGACCATGCTCCAAAACTTAGTTATCAATATATTCCGCCAGTGTTTTTCGATTAATATCCTATCATCACAATTTAAGATTTTATTTAGCAAGGTAGGCTATTCATTTTATTGGAGAAGAAAAAAAGACCTAAAAAACTTAATTAAACATCAATGAGTCAAATTCGTGAAGAATTCTTTTTTGCATGTAAATTAATTCTTATTTCTTTTAGTGAAAAGGATGAAAAAGATTTAGCAACAGCGATTCTAAGAACGAAGAGCAAACCAAATCGATTGATCGTTGAAGATGCGGTTGTCGATGATAACAGCGTTGTTTCTTTATCTCCAGTAAGTTTATGGTGTGCATTGGAAGACTGAAGAATTGTTTTGTGCTACGGACCTACCATTAAAACAATTTATTTATCATGTTATAAAAGTTACAAAAACCTAATGTTTAAAATTATATAAAGTTTTAATTTTTTACTCCTAAAATTATCCTCAATATTAGTCAAAAGGCTAGGTATAACCATAGGTATAAAATCTAGAGTGGTAAGCTGGTAACATTTTTGACCTCAACGCTCAAATTTCATGTTTTGATGCTCATCTAAAGCCTAAGACTTACACCTTTGGTGCACCCCAGTCCTTTAAATACACGTTAAAGCTACTTGTACCAGTTCCAATATAATATCTATTTAAAGACTCAACTTTCGTGGCATATTATTTATGTCTCCAGGAGTAGCTCAATCGCATAATGGGCAACATTTATTTATTCCAGGCAAAAATGGAGGAACTGCAACTTTTCCGAGCCGACACTGTGTTGCTTAAGGGCAAGAAACGAAAAGAAACTGTTTGTGTCGCTCTGTCTGAAGATAACATTTCCAACGAAAAGATTAGAATCAACAGAGTGGTGCGGAAAAACTTGCGCGTTAGAATCGGTGATGTTGTAAGGTAGATTGTGGGTTTTTGGGGCTTTTTTCATGTATTTTAAAATTGTGCAAATTTGAGTACTTTTAGTTGTTGTTTGTTGCTCTGTAGCAAAGTACTTCTGCTGTCCTTTTCCAGCACTTTCTAAGTACTTTAAACTATCTGTGTGGATTTTTCTAATTATGATATGAAAGTAAATTTAATTAGTTTATAATATAACAACAGCCTTAAAGTAAATTTCCATAAAATGTAAGTTTGTAATCATTCACTGTTAATCAAAATCAAATTTGATAAAAAGCCCATTTTACACTTGTGTTTATGTCTCCATGATTAAATTTACATTAAGGCACCACTAAATTCACACAACTATGTACCGGTACTGATACAAAATATATGCAAACTGGTTGAAATTGTTTAACCCTCTTCTTTTCCAGCATTCAGGCATGTCCGGATGTTAAGTATGGAGCGAAGATTCACGTCCTCCCGATAGACGACACAGTTGAAGGGATTACTGGAAACTTGTTTGAGGTTTACCTCAAACCGTACTTTCTGGAGGCTTACCGCCCAGTATAGTGAGTTATATGCCATTCTCACAAGTGTTTGATCCAAATATTTCATAGTTTAGTCTAAAATTATTATTTCTTAACTAGATCCGTAAAGGAAATGTAGTATTTGTCGTAATTGGCGCTGAGTATTTTTTATCAACCAATCAATATTCAAAGATTAACAATCGGTGTAATCATTTTCTTTTACTCTGAGGTAAAACCACAGCATTTTTGCGAAGACCGATTATATTTATTGCTGCTAAATTCTCCCTGGCGTAATATTATGGTGTAAAATGCATCTTTCCAGCCCTTCTGGGGTACTACTACTTTTTACACTTAAGAATATTTAACTCCATTTTAAAACATCAATTCAATGCTGTGCAACAGTGCTGCACAAGTTTTGATCTTGTTTTTGAGTTCGGCTAAAGTTTTCTTTGTACCCCATTGTTAACTTGATTACCAACAATGAGCCACCTCGGACAAAGAGTTTCATAGACAGCAACTTTTCTTTATATTGTTTTTAACTTAGTGTGAAACTTAATGTCTAAACAATTATTTCTAAGTCAAATGTGAAATTTATGAAAAAAAGTATGTTATAGCATAAAGGTTAAGTGAGTGATATTAGTTATGTAATAAACCATACTATTTATAACACTTGTTTTACTTAAAAAAAACAATATATATAAACCTTTATTTAAGAGTGTAATGTATTTTGTTTAAAGACTTTTTTCTCTTTTTTCTTTTCATTGAAGATAACACTGGTACCTTTGGAATATTTATAAGTTTTAAGTCCGGTGTGTTTTAAGTTCCATGTATAACACCTACACACAACGCATTTAAACAATATGAACCCCAATCCCTACTTTTCTGGTAACCGCCTTTATGTTCACGACAGCAAAGGGGATGTTTTCCTGGTTCGTGGGGGGATGAGAGCAGTGGAGTTCAAAGTGGTGGAAACCGATCCAAACCCATATTGCGTGGTATCACCCGAGACCGTCATTCACTGCGAAGGGGAACCGATAAAGCGAGAGGTGAATTTAAGCATATTATAATGCAAAGGGAATCAAAAGATTATATAAGCGGAAGGCAAAGTAGGAATAATATTGTATTACTTTTTTTAGAGACATTTTATTTCATTTCTAAGATAGATTCAAGAAGTCTATCAAGAGGTAAAAATTATTATCATGTCGTTTTGGTTGATGATTTTACAGCCCAGTTGTTCTTATGTGACCTTTGTGTATGCAGTCTGGTACAATCCTTGGCTGCTTTCTGTTAATATAAGTAAATTCATTATACTTAATCATGAATTTTCTACAACTACAAGCATAAATATGTAACTACCCGTACTGTACAGTATGCTCATCTTTTCACTAAATCCACCATACACAAATTCTCATTTAACCCACCCTACTCCAATCTTATCCACCCTATCCCCATTTAACCCACCATACCTAATCTAACCTATCGGAACCTTATATAACCTGTTAGTCTCCATTCTTAACCACATTTAACCCTTAACCCCCTGATCTAACCCACTATTTGCACAGGATGAAGAGGAGTCGTTGAACGAGGTCGGATACGATGACATCGGGGGAGTTCGGAAGCAACTTGCTCAGATCAAGGAAATGGTAGAATTGCCCCTCAGACACCCAGCTCTATTTAAGGTAAATTTTTAAGTTTATTTGTAAAAACTTAAAAAGTTTTTAAAAAAAGTGTATGCATTACCAAAAGTAAGTTTGTTTATTGAATTTAAAAAAGGTAAGGAGTCTAGGATATAAATAGTTTTTAAAACAGTTAAATTGCAAAAACGATTCCATTTTCCTATAAAGCAGTGTTGCATTTTAAAATTATTCTTTACCATTCCACCCCACAGGCCATTGGTATCAAACCACCAAGGGGGATTCTCCTCTATGGACCACCTGGTACTGGAAAAACTTTGATTGCACGAGCTGTTGCCAATGAAACCGGCGCATTTTTCTTTCTTATCAATGGTATGTAAGCCTACTACTCATGTAATACATTGTGGGGCTGTGTGTTTACCACAATGCATACCCACCCATAGGCATAAACAGTACATGAGTATCCCATCAAGATACATGCTTCCAATTATTATATGTTGCAATCAGCTACAAAACTTACGGAGAGAAATTTTAAAGAACAATTTAAATCTTGATGTAGCAAAATTGAACATGGTTTGAGTAAACGTCATAAATTTTTAATATTTTTGCGAGCACAACCGGTTTTAATGCCTTAGAGGGCTTTGACTTCTGAATTTTAAAAGATTTTTATCTTATTGCTTTAGACTGCTTTGACTTCTGAATTTTAAAAGATTTTTATCTTATTGCATATTTTATTTTGTTTTGCTTATTTTAGAAATGAGTTAAGCTAAAATATTCTAACAATTGCACAGAAAATACCAACATCGAGATTATCTAAGCGAGATTATCTAAGCTGTTTACACAATGGCCATCATCTTATTCCAGGACCGGAGATTATGAGCAAGTTGGCTGGAGAGTCAGAATCGAATCTACGAAGAGCGTTTGAGGAAGCAGAGAAGAATGCTCCTGCCATCATCTTCATCGATGAGCTTGACGCCATTGCACCCAAGCGAGACAAGGTACGTCTCACTTTTAAGGAATTTATTCGAGTATTAAGTGACACTTTCGCAGGGCAAAAAATCCGCACGGCATGCGAGTAAGAATATACTCCCTAAGTCCTACATATAAAAAACTAATTAATATTTACCGCAACCGTTTTCTATTCAACTGGCCATTTTTATTATACACATGGCGCGTCAGAATACTGGAGTCTATAATAAGGTAATAAGGTAGAGGTAGAGGTAGTCACATTTGGAACCTCTGCATTGATGAAACCCAATTTGCCTTAACTTTTTTTTATAAATCTAAAAAGTATGTAAACACAGCAGCCTCTAAAAGTGTAAACTCATCACCAACACAGCAATGTCTAAAAATGTGTAAATACGGAAGCCTGTAAAAATGAATGTAAATGTGATACCCCTAAAAATGAATGTAAACATGGCATCTCTTACACTTTATACCCCATTACCCACCGAATATCACGTTACAGACCCACGGAGAAGTCGAGCGTCGTATCGTCTCCCAACTCCTCACCCTCATGGACGGGTTGAAACAGCGCGCTCATGTGGTGGTGATGGCGGCGACCAACCGTCCCAACTCGATCGACGCTGCTCTGCGTCGTTTCGGACGATTCGATCGCGAGGTAGACATCGGCATCCCGGATGCAACTGGAAGATTGGAGATCCTCCGTATCCACACCAAGAACATGAAGCTTGCAGATGATGTGGACTTGGAACAGGTGGGATCAGTTGCTTTCTTGGATATGCAGTCGATTCATTTAAAGCAAATTAGATGTTGTGAAATGTATTATTTCTGTAAAATAACTTTAAAGTTAGTTAACTGTTGTCCACAATTGAACTAATATGTGCATTAGGTTGGCAGTGTACTTGGATTGTAATTGCAGATGGAGGGCTATGTTAATGGCCCTTGTTGCAACTATACTATCCAAACAAAATATTGTCGTTTAGCTTTGTTTTTACTCTACATGATTTCTTATTTAAGGCACTCTTGGTTTTACACTAAAATGTCTTTAATTACAACAAACATCATTTCGCTTTGTACATAGCTAAATATAATGCTTACATATTGTAATCATGACTATATCATTGTGATTTCACAAGTTCTTTATTATTTTGAATATCAAGAAATTGTTGACCCGGTACATTGCAAGGTGCAGCCAAGTGCCCTGTTATATCATTATACATGACTGAATTGCCAAAAAAAGTTTGTTTTTAATGTACATTTATTGAGTTTCATTTTGAAAACCCTCAAAATAAAACTGTCTGTGTCGCAACCCAGTAATAATAGTTATGTGGGTCTTCGTTTATAAGGCTGTTAGTGTTTTGGAATAAAATCCTTATATAATTTCCCCCCTTGAATAGTGCCCTAAAGCAACATTAATTTCAACGTTTCATTATTTCTTTCAACTTTATTATTCCTAACCCCCTGTACCCTTTTAACCCCAGGTGGCCGCCGAGTCCCATGGACACGTAGGAGCCGATCTTGCTGCTCTGTGCTCGGAGGCAGCGCTCCAGCAGATCCGAGGGAAGATGGACCTCATCGATCTCGAAGATGAAACGATCGACGCAGAAGTGATGGACAATCTCGCCGTCACTATGGAGGACTTCAGGGTAAGTGTGTGCAACTTGTGTGTTTTGTGCAACTTGTGTGCAAATTGTGCTGTGTGCAAATCCTGTGCTCTGTCCTTGTATCTTAGCACAATTTGCAAAATGTATCCACTGCAATTTTTTTTTATTAAATACGTTTTGTAACCTTTTTCTCATCAATAAATAATTTTTAAAATCCCAATTACCAGTTTCCTACTATTTCTCTCTTGTAACGGTATTATTTAAAAAAATTCAATTAATTCTATACAATTTGTCCCATTCTGTTTCAAAAAATTGTAACATATTTTAGCGACATTAATTTTTACTCCCCATTTTTTCAGTATCATGATTAATATTCTATAGTGTGTCAAAAACCAATGAAAATATATTGATAATAATCTTGACCTTGCATGGATTTATAGTTTGCGATGGCGCAAAGCAACCCATCTGCACTCCGTGAAACCGTCGTCGAGATTCCTAACACAACTTGGGATGACATTGGTGGGCTGGATACTGTGAAAACTGAACTGCAAGAACTTGTTCAGGTTGGTGCTTTACAGCTTACTTCCTTGTGTTTAAGCTATGTTTTGTGGATCCAGCACTGGTGTGGCTTGAATGTTCTTATTGCTGGGCATAGTGTGACAAAAATTCTTTTTACATCTTAGTTTGATCAGCTCGGTTTGTAATAATTAGGTCTGTAAAGCTTGTTGCTGATGTTTATTTAAAATAAATTTTCCAGTAATGTGAGAAGAATCCTTTATCAAGCTTCCTGTTGTTGCACACATTATTTGTATTATCCATGTGGAAAATGGAACCGAGAGACTATTTAACCACATTTTTTTTATGTATGAATGGGACAGTGGTGATGCAAATTGTGATAAAATAGATATCTCAAAAAGAATAACTTGCAGTTCATAGTTTTAAAGTGTGCACACAATTTTAGGATTGTCTGTGTTATCACGCCCATTGCATTTTCTTATTATCTTATACATCATACTTAACTATCATGTATCCAATTACCCCTACTATTGTAATGTTCTTTTAAAGTATGAATTATACCGCTTTTTAATAACTTCTATTTAAACTCTTCCCTGTAGTATCCCGTTGAGCACCCAGAGAAGTTCCTAAAGTTCGGCATGACTCCATCCAAGGGGGTTTTGTTCTACGGACCCCCTGGCTGCGGTAAAACCCTCCTTGCGAAGGCAATTGCCAACGAGTGCCAGGCCAACTTCATATCGATCAAAGGACCGGAGATGCTGACAATGTGGTTTGGTGAATCGGAGGCAAACGTCCGAGAAGTCTTTGACAAGGTAAACTTTTTTTACTGGCTCGTTTGAATATTGGTTCAATGACGTATTGTTTGGACAGTTGGCTTTGTGGTTAGGCGGTAACACTTCATCATGTCAGCTAAAAGAATGCGGGGCTAAAAACCCACTCTTCAACTACTGATTTGAAAAATTGTTATATATATTGATATAAACGTTATCTATTTTTCACATTAAAAATGCTAGTATGAACTCTTGATTATTTTGTTAAAGAATTTATAATTCGTATATTTTTATGTTTAATATGTATTATTGTTATTAACATGCAGCAGACTTTTTTAAAGAATATGGATCACCTTTCTATACATATTTTGTAAATCTTTATGTAAACTGCCCTTTTTTACCATCGAACTCGTTCCATGCCAGGCAAGACAAGCTGCACCGTGCGTGTTGTTCTTCGATGAGTTGGACTCGATTGCGAAGGCCCGGGGTGGAAGTGTGGGTGACGGGGGTGGTGCGGGGGACCGGGTCATCAACCAAATCCTCACTGAGATGGACGGAATGTCGGGCAAGAAAAATGGTAAGTGAGATTTTTTAAATTTTTATGGCGTGGAATTGGTGTTGCCATTGTTAGGAATGCAATCATAAAAGGCTTGCAACTGAATAGCGCTCTCTGCATTGGTTTTAAAGCATTGCTAAGACACTGGAAGGTTCATAGTAAAGCCAGCATTAATATAGTGCAGGTAGTCCTCAGGAGTTGAGATTACCCAGTGATCTACATTATTTGCCTTTTGTGTTACTCACTAAAATACTAAAAAAGAATTATTGATTAGAAATAAAATTGTTTCCAAGAACGGAGCCATCTTCTTAAAATAGCTCGTCTTACTCGTTATTTAATTAATGTGCCTCGTATCTTGGGTTTTTTATTGCATTTATTTATACTTTAAATTAAGCCACATGTCATCTTAAAGTAGATCTTCTTAATATTAATTCAATTTATTTCAATAATACATTTACATATAATTTAAGTAGAATTAATTAACTCCTAAAACATCCGCCATTTACCCTTAAAGCCATGTATGGCATTTACCTAGGCTTTAAATAAAATAATAAACCCTAATTACATTACATTAATATGGGCGGATCCACAGTAGCTACCGGGACCAGGAATTTAGGACATGGAAAAGCCATTACTCCAGCGTCCCAGGCTAACATAGTTCCGGGATATGACGGCCCCCCAACACACCACTTTATTTTAATGTTCGACATGTGTGGTATCGACTTGCACAGCTTTCTAAACATCTAACTCTCTCCGAACCATCCCAGGGTCATCATCGGGGCAACCAATCGACCGGACATCATCGACTCCGCGATCCTCCGACCCGGACGTCTGGATCAGCTCATCTACATCCCGCTTCCCGATGAGAAATCCCGAATTCAAATCCTCAAAGCAAACCTCCGAAAATCTCCAGTCGCCAAGGTAACTATTGATCGATTGGCATTTTTTTTAATTCTTGTTGGTGTTGATTGGACATCTTGGTTATCAGAGATACCATTGGTGAGAAGGGTTTTCTAATTGTGATTTTCAGCATTTTTTGAGATTGATAACATTTCAGCAGTTTCTTCAGATAGATGATAATGATAACACGGGCAATCTTTAGATTATCTTTATCCAGTCCGGTTACTAGTCTGGGTATAATGGTTACAGATTTATCCAATCCATTAAATCACTGGATACCGCTGACTAAAAAGTAACAAGTTAGCTTTTTTTAAATTTTCCAGGATTTCGAATGAACATACGGTGCACGACCAGTAGATGCAGACATTAGGCCTCTTAAAATTATGGGGTCAACTGGTCAGCGTTTCCATGGGTTAAGTCGGCACTTGGTAGACAGTAGCTCATTTGCAGCGCATCAGACCGAGGGACGACAGCCCACGATCGCAGACTTATAAAAAATTCAAATTATTCACAATATAATTCCTTGCAGGATGTCGACCTCATGTTGATGGCAAAAGTGACGAAGGGATTTAGTGGAGCTGATTTGACCGAGATTTGCCAGCGTGCGTGCAAACTTGCCATCCGTGAAAACATCGAGAAAGATATTAAACGGGAGAGAGAACGTGCAAGAAATGGGGAGAGCAACATGGTAAGCTTGACCGGGATCACGCATTTCCATCATTGCTCTGGGACAAGGACATTTTTGTGACAAATATATGCTTGATAGTAAGAAATAACTTGTGAATTTGTTTAAATAACAAAAGACACTCGCAAAATCCATGTCTGTTGTTTTAGTTTTGGTAAATTCAGTTTATTTGGTCAATATCAAATAATGAACAAAATAAAATAGATCTCACACTGTATTAGCATTAGATAATTTAACATTTTCGGCCTATTACTGGGGTCATCTTCAGGTGAACCTTAATTCTATTTCTATAATGACCATGGTTTTCGATTCTTTTTAGGATTTTGATGAGGAGGAGGAGGATTTGGTTCCGGAGATCCGCAGAGATCACTTCGAGGAGGCGATGCGATTTGCTCGTCGATCTGTGACGGATAAAGACATCCGGAAATACGAGATGTTTGCCCAAACACTACAGCAAGCGCGTGGATTTGGAAACTTCAGGTTTGTGGATGGGGTACTTGTAACTTAAGTTTGTAACAATATGTTTTGTGCTGTGAGAAAAATTAGGTGTTGAAACATTTATCAGTATGTCCACTGTCAGGTTATCGAATTATTAGTATGTTTTATACATAATAGACGCTACTTTAGTTTTTTGTTCAACCCGCTAAATCATTAGGTTTGGGCATGAAGTGCCTTGTAAAGGGCACAAGTAGGTGTCTAGCAATTCATCACTTCCTAGGTGATAAAGCTATATATCACATAGGGCACCACTGTGCTGTTGACGTCATACAATTCCCAGTAGCATAAATGTGTGTTGTCCAACATTTATTTTGTTATAAGCCTGTGCGTGTTTCACGGTTGCATAAAACATTTTAGCTAGAGTTCTATAAGTTTGTTGGGTTTCTTCAACTAATTAGATCTCCAATAGGCTGCCTAATTGTCAGAAATAACAATAGAATATTCATAATAAAAAATAGGAAAGGTTCCAATAGAATACTCTAAAAGCAGTTTATTGGAAACGATAAACATCCTTTTTATGCTTTTGACGTGTTTAAAAATTTAATACAAAAAAGTTCTAACTCTTAAGGCATTTTTTTGCAAAAGGCTTTCCCCAACATGTTTTTACATAATTTTAAATCATTTTTATTTCACATTTAGTTTTGGCCGACAATCTGGTCCAAGCGCTCCATCTAGTGGTGGACCTGCTGCTGCAGGAGCAGGGGACCTTTATGAGGATGAAGAAGATGACCTCTACAGTTGAATCACTCGTTCAAATCGGACTTTGACTTTTTAATTTTGCTGCTTTATGACAACTTTATAATTTCCACAATAGTTACTACTCAGAATTAAAAAAAACTAGGGCTATGTAGAATTTAGAAAATTTTATTTCAAAAAAATGTTTTTTGTCATCTGACCCGGAGCTTTAAATGTAATTAGAAAATGTGTATTACCTTGTCCTTTTAAGTGAGTAGTACAAATGTTTATTTAAGGATGCTTCTAAAAAATATTTATTCCAAATAATTCCGTTTTGATATTCTTAATTGCAATATTTCCTTTTAAAAAATTCAGTCTCCAGTTGTAAATATAAATGGACAATCTTCATATCACAAGGACGGTTCCTGTGGTCGTTCCACTCTTTTGTGTTCAATAAAATATTCGAAAAAGCTGTGAACTTGGTGTCTTCTCTGTTTGTATAAAATGCTTAGTCCTTGTCAATTCATATTGTTTAACAGGTTAGGTATTATTAACACGAAGTATTGTTATGGAATTGCGTATTTCTTTCAAATAATAGTGTTGCTCGTCACCTAATGTAATGTTGAATGATGTAATCCTTCGGTTTGCTCATTTGTATGGATGAGAATACTAGCTAAATATGGATAGGATATTCGTGTATATCCTATCCAGAACTGGCTAGCGAGGGACCAGTTTCTACCTTGAAACCCTTCGGCTCGCACTACCACTGGACTAACTTGATTTTTTTGTTTAGCAGATACGTGATTCGTAGATCCTAAACCCACAAGAGACAGGTTTGTGGTCGTCTTTTACTCAAAGGGTTGCAGATTCGAAACGGGCCGCTAGCTAGTTAGTGCTATCATTGACCAGTGGACTTAGCATATTATGCCCCAACTCAGTTAATTACACAACGCGCTTAAATAGCTCCATTGATCTGACGGTTGCTACAAGAAACTGATAATAAAAATTATTTCTTTAATTTGGTGGAACCTATTAAATCAAGTGGGTTCAGGCAAATTCTGATAGGTGCCTTACTCAGGGACAAAACAGACCTAGCGAACGATTTCCAAACCTACAACCCTTCGGGTGAAAGTCGACGCATCAGTCCATCAAGCTAATCGGTCGAACTAAATTTGAAAAGAAAGATTCACCCCCTTCTAACTTAAAAGCTATAAAAGATACATTTTTATTAAATTTTTATACCAATTTCCTGTCTAATACATTTCTAAAATTCGTTTAAGCAAAAAATAGAACGAAGTATAGATTACCGCTGGTCACGTATCGCTTTAATTGCGATAATGCAAGTATATACGAACAATAGCTAAAATAAAAATTAAACTTCTTTAACGGATTGCAAGTGGATCCTTGTTTTTAATTCGTGCAATAAACTTACAAATCGACGTGAAAAATCCTAACCACAAAATAAACCTTCTAAAAAGGATTTACCGCAAAAACGAAAAGTTCGCCAGATGCCATTAAGCGTTAGAGTGTTAGACCACTGTTTTTTACATTTAGTACATCACAACGACAAGTTTTGCAATGTGTAATATAAAACAATGCGTTTGTAAGTGCTTAAACGCTGCTCTGTTTTATATATAGACTGGAGAAAAATTTAAACAAGTGTTGCAAAGTTTTCCTAATGCTGAATGGGTCTGTTGTACAATAATCGCGATACGCGTTTAATAGTATTGTAGCTGAGTAGTATCGATGTCATCGCGATTATCGTTATATCGTTGCGCCCTTCTTATAGCAAATAAAAATTAACTAGATATCTGATTTATTAATGTAGTGGATTATTAGGGCGCTTTTAACCGAATGCTTGCAGATTTAAAACTGGTCACAGGCTAGTCGGTTGTGTCAGTGGGCACGGCACTTTACGGACATTCCCTGAACACAGCGGATTAGTGGGTTTTATTAAATTTAAGGAATGTTTATCATACACAACACACACGTAGCTAAGTTGTATCGCACTAACCGATTTATCATTGCAGACCCAGTTTTAAAAATATTGGTATTATGGTATTGGTAATTTATTGTTTAGAACTTTAGAGTGTAAAGCATAAGCTATACTTGCTGTATTATGTTTGTTTGCAAACACACAATTTTACGTCATAGATAATGCCTAAAGCCCTAAAACGTTATGTGGTTTAGTTTTTTTCTCCCTTTATGTACGGTAAAAGCTTTGTAGCGGCTGCTTATTTTTAATATTAACGTTTTAAAATAAAGACAGTTAGCAATTAGTTTTTGTTACAAATTGACTCCAATGGCGCAACAAGTACAATTTTAATTTTGGCACAAGAAACAGGAAAACATCGAAAGGTGTTAAAAACACGTTAGTAAAATCATATAAGAAAAATTACTTGCTAGTCGTACAATAAAAGAGATGTGCATAGGCCTATTAGGCTCGTTATAGCTGGCACATCCATTGGTTTGTACTCTAACCAAATAATTGTACTATATAGAGGCATTTTAAGTGTTCTTTGTGGCCGTTTACTTTAATTTTACTTCATGAATTTGAACGATTTTCCACACACATCGCATTTCTACGGCTTCACATCAGTATGAGTTAATTTGTGTGCTTTCAGATTTCCTTTGGTTTTAAAGGATTTTCCACACTTATCGCATTCATACGGTTTCTCTTCAGTATGAATTAGTCTGTGTGTTTTCAAATTTCCTTTAGTTTTAAAAGTTTTTCCACACTCATCGCATTCATACGGTTTCTCATCAGTATGGCTTAATTGATGTTTTTTCCAGTTACTGCTATTTGTGAACGATTTTTTACACACATCACATTGATATGGTTTTTCTCCAGTGTGAATCCTTTGATGTATTTTTAACTGATCTGCTCCTATGTACGATTTTTCGCACACATTGCATTGGTATGGTTTTTCTCCAGTGTGAATCATTCGATGTCTTTTCAACTTATCTGTTTTTTTAAAAGATTTTTCACACACATCGCATTTATACGGTTTCTTATCAGTATGAATTAGTCTGTGTGTTTTCAAAGTTCCTTCAGTTTTAAAGGATTTTCCACACTCATCGCATTCATACGGTTTTTCTTCAGTATGAATTACTCTGTGTATTTTCAATTGTCCTTTAGTTTTAAAAGTTTTTCCACACTCATCGCATTTATACGGTTTCTCATCAGTATGGCTTAATTGATGTACTTTTAATAAACTTACATGTGTAAACGTTGTTGCACAAACGTTGCATTGGTATGGTTTCTGTCCCGTGTGAATGATTCTATGTGCTTTCAGACTGCTTGCAACACTAAACGATTTTTCACACACGTAGCATCGGTATGGTTTTTCTCCAGTGTGAATCCTTTGATGTATTTTAAAGTGATCTGCTCTTTGATACGATTTTTCACACACGCCGCATTTGTAAAATTTCCTTTCAGTGTGAATCCGTTGATGTATCTTTAATTGACTTGCATATGTAAACGTTTTTTCACAAATGTTGCATTGGTATGCTTTTTCTACAGATTTTCCATACTCATCGCATTTATAAGGTTTCTCACCAGTATGAATTAGTTTATGTGCTTTCAATTGTCCTTTAGTTTTAAAGGATTTTCCACATTCATCGCATTCATATGGTTTCTCACCAGTATGAATTAGTTTGTGTGCTTTCAATTGCCCTTTCGTTTTAAAGGATTTTCCACATTTATCGCATTCATACGGTTTCTCATCAGTATGAATTAATTGATGAACTTTTAATATACTTACATGTGTAAACGTTTTTTCACAAACGATGCATTGGTATGGTTTTTCTCCGGTGTGAATGATTCTATGTGATTTCAGACAACGTGCATCACCAAACGATTTTTCACACACGTTGCATCGGTATGGTTTTTCTCCAGTGTGGATCCTTTGATGTTTTTTTAAATAAGATAATAATCTAAACGACTTTTCACATATTTCGCATCGGTATTGTTTTTCTCCAACTTCATTTGCTTTTAAATTATCTCCTTGTACAACCGAATTTTTGCCCACATCGCAATGGAATGAGTTTTCCATAGAAGTAATTCCTCTGTGTGTGTATTTCAAAATAAACAGGCAATGTATTATGTTCTTTACAGATTTTCTAATATACTATTCACATTAACCTTATTCACAATCTGTTCAATGATATCTTATTTTATCCGTTTTTTAAATTAGTAAGCCATTTGCTAAATCCATTATTATACTGTACGTATGTAACAAAATACCATCATGGCCGCTAACTTGTGTACAACACACAGGAAAGCTACGGCAATTGATGATGCCTGTCCTTGTGATCGATTGATAAAGTCACTGCGTGTTTTAACACACGGAAAAACAAATTATCTTATCAATGACTTCACCCCTGCCATAAATTCGACGGTACCTCTAAATACTACAGGAGCGCTTGGAGCGCATGGAGCGGTACCTCTAAATACTACAGGACCGCTTGGATCGCATTTAGCGCTTGAATCGCTTATTACACTTCGTAATTACAAAAGCCATGATATTAATGTTAGGGTTGGGGTTAAAGTTAGTTCTGGGGTTGAGATTAGTGTTTGGGACAGGGTTAGAATTACTTTCCATAGCAATCTAAGTGATCCAAGCGCTCCAAGCGATCCAGGCGGTCCAAGCGGTCCTGTAGTATTTAGAGGCACCCCGCATGGAGCGCTTAAATCGCTTGGAGTGCTTGGAGCGCTTGGAGCGCTTACAATACTTAGTAATTACAAAAGCCATGATATTAATGTTAGGGTTGGAGTTAAAGTTAGTTCTGGGGTTGAGATTAGTGTTTGGGACAGGGTTAGAATTACTTTCCATAGCAATCTAAGTGATCCAAGCGCTCCAAGCGGTCCAAGCGGTCCTGTAGTATTTAGAGGCACCCCGCATGGAGCGCTTAAATCGCTTGGGAGCGCTTGGATCGCTTACTATACTTAGTAATTACAAAAGCCATGATATTAATGTTAGGGTTGGGGTTAAAGTTAGTTCTGGGGTTGAGATTAGTGTTTGGGACAGGGTTAGAATTACTTTTCATAGCAATCTAAGTGATCCAAGCGGTCCTGTAGTATTTAGAGGCACCCTAAATTCGATGCTTCTACCTTTCTGCTGGTGGTCCGACACGCTATTAGTAAATCCAAAATGCAGGCACGCTATTAGTAAATCAATGCAGCAGGCCTGCATAATAACATTGCCTTAATTCTTAAACATTTATGAATTTATTTTATAAGCAAATAACTCATGTGTAATTTCCCACACATCGATAAACTAGCTTAACAAGTTACTGGCCAAATGCACTGTAGTTAACACATTGACTCGAGCTACATTCCAGCTACAGAATAGAGGCGAGAGTAAGTACAGATATAACCTGTATGATCCTAAAGTTGCAAAACATATTTTGGCTTGTCGCCATACTGTTTACTCTGTTGTTAAATTTCGCCTTTCGATAATTGTTCTACTTTGTTATTTCCAATCTTACATGTTAACTTGGAATCAATACATTTCGTATTCAGCCCTGCCTCTCGCTTCTCTCTACTTCTATGCTTGGTGATTTCGTTAAGCTCTGTTCTGGTTGACCTACTTCCCGTGCAATGATTATTTATAATCATTGGTCTGTGGCATGTGAGGCCTCGAGCGTTTCATTGCAGTCAGTTTCACCATTGCGTAGCATTGTTTTCAATACTTATTAAACAATATTAAAATTGTACTAATACTTGCCAGTTTACTGTACCAAAAGACAATACCGGGGCAAATGTATTATAAATGTGCTGTATAAAATGCGTTATTCTTTCTAAAAAAAGAAACTTACTAAAAGTTTAACTATACGTAGTAGATTTTTATCACCAGCTAATTTTAAAGTTGGGATTTGCAATCTAAAATATCGATAATCGCGGGCCATCTATTCGTCCGGTTGAAATGCGTTACTGCTGACTATAAAACTACAGTTTGTCTTTATATGGGGCTTGTACGTGAAATCACTCTTATTTTTAAATATTGCATTAATAAACTTACAAACCAATGTGTAAAACCTAACCACGCTTTATAACTGTTGTAGCTGCGGGAATTAGATTGTCCCGCAGATTTTTTGGGTAATTATTAGTGTTGACCAGAATCCTCTTTTTTATTGTATTTTTATGGTTTTACGTTATTGCCACGTATTTAGAGGCTTAGCTCAGAAGAGCATTTTTGTTACCTCTTTATTCCTTATTTCGATCTTTATACTGAATGTTCAAGGAGCGTTGTGATTTTTTAAGAGGGCACGCCAAAATTTCAGGTATGCAAATGTGTTACAACGAAGTTTAATCGACCTGATTAATTAAATATTAAGATTGTGTTATTTATTTCTTAGTTACCGCTTCAGCGCTTCAAATACAAAAACGAAACAAAATCATTGGTGTTCGTGAGGCTACGAAGTGAGTAACTGTTCAAACGTGCTAGCTGAACTACGGACATAATCAAATGGGCCGTAACAGTAACTGAAATCGTGTACAACGCAATCCGGAACTACAGTAGGCCTAAGTGATCGAATTCTTTTATTTGCTGATCAAACGACGATGTCACTAAAAGATAATGAGCGTGACTATCCAATTGGTGAAAGCGAAACTAACGTAACAACGCGCAAGAAAGATATACAAGTATATAAAGAAAGGGAACTTGAATTCTTTACTTGCGACAAATTGTTGCGTAGTTGTATTTCCAATGTGGAAGAGCTATTGATCACGTGTAATGAAAGAGAAACGATACAAAAGGAAATGGTCAATTTGTTTGGACTGAAAAAACAATTGGAAGAGATTGGCAATAATTTACTGGACCAATCTGATAATGAACAAATACGCAGCGCCCTCGATTGTTGCTCCAAGGCAGTTTCAGTTGTTGCTGAAAAGGCGCGTACTGCAATTGAGCAAATCCGTCTAGAGGCAATCTCCGTAAAATCGAGTCGCAGCTCGCACGCGTTGGTATCAAATAATCCTAATTTGGAATCTCAACTGAACAAACAAAGATACGAATCGGAAAACGAAATAGCCGTCCTCCAAAGTCAATTAGAATTTGCTAAAGAAATAAAACGACTTAAAATAATGCAAATAAATAATGAAATAGAGTCGGATGTATTGGGTATTAATAAACAAATCGCGACGCACAGAGCTCGAGCTCAAGCCTGTCTCGATGCTGCCAAAAGAGAGAACCCGTTTGGTATACATGACGATGACCTGGGTCACAATGTTTTAACTACGGCAACTACAAAAGGCGAAAACGATAGAATGACAAGTCGCAATAACACTAATGGTGAAATTTGTCCTACGAATACCGCCATACAACCCAATTCTCATTATTACCAACTTCCAAAAGTAAAGATAAATATATTTGATGGCAACGTTCTAGAATACCCACGCGTGGGAAAGTGCATTTGATGCGTTGGTGGAGCAGAGATCGACATTTGTTGCTCACAAACTAAATTTACTTGGTCAATTTCTGGCTGGGGAACCTAAACAACTCGTACAAGGTTTTCTGCTGTTGCAGACTGAAGATGCGTATCGGGAGGCAAAATATCGACTAAAAAGACGTTACGGTAACGACAGCGTAATAGCCAAAACTTTTCTTGATAAACTACATCATTGGCCCCAAATAATGGAAGGCGATCCTCTCGGTCTGCGTAGGTATTCGGACTTTATCCATCAGGTGTCCGCCGCTAAAAGAAAAATAAGAAATCTGGAAATTCTGGATTTTCCACAAGAATCCGCAAAAATACTTTCTCGTTTACCCCAAAGTATTGTATCTAAATGGCGCGAGGTTGTATTGAACTGGAAATGCGGTGAAAACCAATTTGATTACCCTCCATTTGAAATATTGGTCAAATACATAGAGGAAAGATCCAATATGCAAAATATCCCAGAGTTGCAAGGTCTATTTCCGGAAAACAAAACTCGTGATTATAAAAGGGTCGTACAGCTCCAACACAAGGTCATGTCTTGCGTCTAGCAAAGATCCGTTAAACACGCTTAACAACCAGGGAGAAAACTGCTTGTATTGTAAACAAGTACATCACATTGATAGATGCGAGAGTTTCAATACTCTTCCCCGACAATCCAAACTCGATTTCCTGCGCGAACATCGAATATGTTATAGCTGCGGTTCATCTCGTTTCCACATTGCGCGATTTTGTAACCAACGGGTCGAGTGCAGAATATGCAAAAGGAAGCATCTCACTACATTGCATATTAATCGAGACAAACAAGATCAAACAAACAGCCGATGCAGTAACGTGTGTGACGTAATTGGTGAAGAGCACGGATGTGATAACGCAATAATCGTTCCTGTGTGGGTGAAGAAAAAGGGTAACTCTGACAAACCAGTTTTGTGTTACTGTATTCTAGACGACCAATCCAACAAAACGTTTATATCGGATAATTTAAAGAATGAACTCGGTATAACTGGGATAAAAACCCACTTGAACCTTTCCACCATAAGCCAGAGCTGTATGCCAACGCCAAGCAGTCGTGTTCGAGACCTCGAAGTCTTAAGCTATGATAGAACGGAAAGTGTTTGCATTTCCACCTCATACACTTGTCCCGAAATTTCGAGAAACTTAAGCCAGGTACCAAGACCTGAAACAGCAAGACAATGGAAACACCTGAGAAAGATATCCGACAAATTGGCACCCTTTATATCCGGTATTAAAGTAGGTATTCTTATTGGAAGCGACTGTCCAAGCGCACTTAAGCCAAGAGAAATCATTTCTGGTGGCGAGAATGAGCCATACGGACAGAAATCAATACTAGGTTGGGGAATCATTGGAATCGTTTGTCAGAACCATCGTTGTGACGATTCGACAAATGATACGAACCGATTTAAGAGTCCAAAGTTTTGCTTTCGATCACACACGAAAGAAATTATCAATCCTAAATTATCAAAACATAATATAAAGAACGATTTTTCCATAGAAGACCTTAAATTTGTTGAAATATTACAGAACGAGATCGTTAAAAGACCAGACCTGCACTACGAGATGCCGTTACCTATTCGTAACAGAGTCGTACAAATGCCAAATAATCGGCCGATGGCGATGAAACGATTACATCAATTAAAAAGGAGGTTCCAGAGAAACCCTCGTTTCTTTTCAGATTATCAGCGATTTATGAAAAGTGTGCTCAGTGATTGTGCCGAAATCGTACCTGAAGAAAACCTGCAAGGACAAACGGGCAAGGTAAATTATGTTCCTCACACCGGTGTGTATCACCCCAAGAAACCAAATAAGATCAGAGTTGTTTTCGATTGTTCAGCGGAATATGAAGGTTATTCCTTAAACAACAACTTGCTGCAAGGTCCGGACTTAACTAACGGCATGGTCGGAGTCTTACTGCGTTTTCGCAAGGAACATGTAGCGATCATGACAGATATTAAAGCTATGTTCCATCAGTTTTTCGTGAAAAAATGTGACAGAGATTTTTTGCGATTTCTATGGTGGGAAAACCAAGACTACAATGGTAATTTAGTTGAATACCGAATGAAGGTACACCTGTTCGGGGCAGCGAGTTCGCCAGGTGTGGCGAACTTTGGATTAAAAAGAGCTGCTGATGATGGCGAAGAAAGATACGGATCAGATGCCGCAAACTTTGTAAGAAACAATTTTTACGTAGACGACGGCTTGATATCGGTTCCAACCTGCAAGGAAGCGATATCTTTACTGCAAAGCAGTCAAGCACTATGCGCTAATGCAGGTCTACTACTTCACAAGATAACCAGTAACCGGCGTGAAGTAATCTCAAGCTTCTCGAAAATGGATTTGGCAGATAAATTGGAAAATATCAATCTCCATCGTGATCCGTTACCCACCGAGCGAGTACTCGGTATGATTTGGTGCGTGGAGAATGATTCCTTTAGGTTTAAAATTGAACTACGAGACCGTCCCCTAACGAGAAGGAACATGTTATCCACTGTATGTTCAATTTATGATCCTCTTAGTTTTCTAGGCCCACTTGTCCTTGAGGGAAAACGAATTTTGCAAGAAATGTGTAGTTTAAAGACTGATTGGGATGATCCTGCACCGAGTAACCTCCACATGAGATGGGACAAGTGGCGAACGGATTTAGTAAAGATTGAACACCTTGATATGAAGCGTTGCTACAAACCTGACAACTTCGGAGCAATCTCAAAGGTTGAAGTGCATCATTTTTCTGACGCAAGTCTAGTCGGATACGGTCAGTGTTCTTACTTAAGGTTGTTAAATGAGCAATCCAGGGTACATTGTTCATTGTTGATCGGAAAATCAAGAGTCGTTCCATTAAAACCGGTCACGATCCCACGACTCGAGCTAACTGGCCGCAGTTGTTTCTGCCAAGATTAGTGCATTTCTTAGCGATAACTTGGATTACGGCACGTATTCAAATTATTTTTGGGTTGACAGTAAAATAGTTCTGGGCTACATCAATAATGATGCCAGACGTTTTAACGTTTTTGTAACTAATAGAATCCAGCAGATTAGAGACGTCAGCATTCCGGACTCCTGGCATCACATTGCAGGTAATCAAAATCCTGCCGACTATGCAAGCAGAGGAATGACGTCTAACCAATTAACGCCCGACTCGATGTGGTTACGTGGTCCCCAATTTCTTTGGAAATCCGAAATTTCGTATTCTAAAGATCAAGCCGAGGATAGCGAGGATGTGGTTCAGATATTGAAATCTGAAATGAAAAAGGCAACCGCCTTTACCACAACGGTAATAAGTCCTGGATGTTATAACTATTTTGATGTTCACCGTTTGGATTACTTCTCGAATTGGTGTCGCGCTAAACGAGCATTGGCCAATTGTATGTTATTACGTCAGCGATATAGTAATACCGACTCTGCGGCATCCAGGAATCTAAATTCGAGTCTGATGCAAAAGGCAGAAAACTTAATAGTTTTGAATTACCAACGTCAGCATTTCGGAAAAGAGATGGGAACTTTGGCAAGGTTTACCCTCGAAACATCTCGTGATCGTGAAGAAGAACGATCAAAAAAGTATTATTTAAAGGTAACCAGCTCTTTGTACCGCTTAGATCCATTCGTAGATGAGGATGGTCTACTACGAGTAGGAGGGAGACTCGGTCGCGCTCAATTCGAAGACTGCGTGAAACACCCGAAGATTATACCGGGAAAAGGGCACATCACAAGTTTGATAATCCGACATCATCATGTCGACTGTAATTCATATGGGGCGAGGTATAACACATAATCAAATACGCCAAAACGGTTGGTGGATTTATTGGAGGGTCTTCTTCTATATCGCGCATAATTTCAAATTGTGTTATCTGCAGAAAAACTCGCCGTTTACACGAAGTACAAAAAATGGCCGACTTGCCTGAAGACAGAATGAAAGAAGTTCCCCCTTTTACTTATTCTGGGGTAGATTATTTTGGTCCCTTCTACATCAAGGAAAAGAGGTCACTTGTAAAACGATATGGAGTGGTGTTTACGTGTATGGCATCCAGATCAATTCATTTAGAAAGTGCCAATTCTATGGATACAAGCTCGTTCATTAATTCTCTTCGAAGGTTTCTAGGTCGCCGAGGACCAATACGACAGCTTCGCTCAGACCGAGGTACTAACATGATGGGAGCAGCAAGGGATCTGGCCAAGAATGTTCAGGAAATGGACCATACGCAAATCACCAGCTTTCTTTTAAAATCCAATTGTGATTGGATTGATTTTAAGTTTAACCCTCCCCATGCTAGTCACATGGGTGGTGTCTGGGAACGACAAATTAGAACAATACGTGACGCAATGAAACCCATTCTTTTGCAGAGCTCACCAATGGACGATGAATCGTTTCGAACCCTCTTGGTAGAAATAGAAAACATTGTCAACTCACGCCCATTAACATGTAATCTTTTAAGCGATGCTGGTGCACCTGAACCACTAACCCCCAGCCACCTACTTACTTTAAAATCCAAAGTTTTATTACCCCCTCCAGGTAGATTTTGTGGTGAAGACGAGTACAGTAGATCTCGTTGGAGAAGAGTACAGCACCTCGCGAACGAGTTTTGGACGCGATGGAGAAGGGAATTTATTTCAACTCTTCAGGAACGTAAAAAATGGCAAAAAGAGAAACCCAACATTGAAAAAGATGACGTGGTATTGTTGGTCGACGACACACTTCCCCGAAATCGTTGGAAGTTGGGACGTGTGATAGATGCGTGTGCGAGCGATGATGGTCTAGTTCGACGGGTTCATGTGGCGGTATCAGATGACGCGATGGACAATGATGGAAAGAGGCTGCGGGCGTTCTCGATCCTAGAACGGTCCGTTAGTAAACTAGTACTATTGGTTTCAAACCGATCTTCGATAAATAATACGAAGAACTCGTAAATGTCGTTTTATAGAAGGTGCGATCCGCCGACGAGGAGCCATTTAAATTGTAAAAATGTGTTAATGTTAAAACTTGTAAACATTTTTAGGGAGCCATGTAGCTGCGGGAATTAGATTGTCCCGCAGATTTTTTGGGTAATTATTAGTGTTGACCAGAATCCTCTTTTTTATTGTATTTTTATGGTTTTACGTTATTGCCACGTATTTAGAGGCTTAGCTCAGAAGAGCATTTTTGTTACCTCTTTATTCCTTATTTCGATCTTTATACTGAATGTTCAAGGAGCGTTGTGATTTTTTAAGAGGGCACGCCAAAATTTCAGGTATGCAAATGTGTTACAACGAAGTTTAATCGACCTGATTAATTAAATATTAAGATTGTGTTATTTATTTCTTAGTTACCGCTTCAGCGCTTCAAATACAAAAACGAAACAAAATCATTGGTGTTCGTGAGGCTACGAAGTGAGTAACTGTTCAAACGTGCTAGCTGAACTACGGACATAATCAAAGGGGCCGTAACAACTGTTTAAGGAATATGCCAACGATTTGCGTAGACACGAAAAGTTTCCAGCCGCCGACAAGCGTACTTCGTAAATAATGCGTTCCTAAAGTTTTTCTAGTTAACTCCAATATGATTGTTTGATTGTCGACGTAATAGAAACAACCATTTACACGTTCATTGTTGGACTTTATATTGCTTAATAGACTACAAGTTACTTTAAGCCAAGTTTGTGAGTAAGGAAAGTTACGGTAACTTTTATAAATCAAGGTACCATTACCGTGATAGACTATATGTATAAAGAAAGAGTATTATTTTAACACAGTATTTCTAAACCCCTCTTGGTAATTTTCCAAAACATATATAGTTTTTAGCGGACTCAAAGCGCAAATTTGTTTTCCTTATCTTCACCTTTAAAAACTTTTCACTCAATTAAACATTTTTTATTTCCTACCGTCTTAAAGTTTTATGATAGAAGGATAGAATATTCACGTTTATCGGCGCCATTGCCACCCGATTCGTTACGGATTAGCCCATAGTATGGGACATGGTTTGGTATGATTAGCGCATAGTATGCAGCCATGGTCGTATTTTCATACCACATGGTACGGCGATTAAGCATATTATGGTTGATCGCCATATTTTGTAAAATCATCGCAATGGTTACGCATGACTTATTTTCAGATTAAACAGTGTGTGGTAGCGTACGTTGGTGTAGCCTGAAAAGCTTCGGAGGATTAGTTAGAATTACATTTTGCATGTTCAATTGGGCAGTTACCGTTATTTTAGCGTGGTACATATTAAACTACAGGTATTAGTAAAATGTTAAGCGACCGGTTAAGGTTGCCGGCTAATACTGTGACCGAAGATGTCTGTGACAACATCGTGGAAGTCGTTTGCTGCTACTAGGTAAGATTGTGTAATGACATTATAGCATCACTAGGCTAGTTTTGTGTAGACACTAAACTGAGTGTTGTACAGCAATACTGGGTAAGGTTGTAGGGCAACACTAGGTAATGTTATGTGGCAATATTAAGTGAGGTTGTATCCTAATCTGTCTGATGTTTCCGGCAATACTGGGAAAGTTTGTGTGCAAATAGTGGGTAATGTTGTGCGGCAATACTGGGTGATGTTTTACGGCAATACTGGTTGAGGTTGCACGGCAATACCGGGTGATGTTGCTTGGAAATACTGGGTGATGTTGTACGGCAATACTTGGTGATGGTATACGGTAATACTGGTTTAGATTATACAGTAATACTGGGTAAGGTTGCACGGCAATACTGGGTGATGTTGCACCATACGGCAATAGTGGGTAGAGTTGTGCGGCAATACTGGGTGAGGTTGTCCAGCAATACTGGGTGAGACTGTACAGCAATACTGGGTGAGGGTTTAGGGCAATACTGGGCAATATTGTACGGCAATACTGGGTGAGGTTGTGTAGCAATACTGGGTGAGGTTGTGTAGCAATACTGGGTGAGGTTGTACGTCAATACTGGGTTAGGTTGTACATCAATGCTGGGTAAGGTTGTGCGCAAATACTGGGTGAGGTGATATG
>CH003245.1:1867771-1896669 GCA_000149265.1 Ciona savignyi | reverse complement strand
TTTAAGAATAACATTTTTTTGCACACCTGTTGTCCATCTGTGCTGCATTTCCTGATAAAGTCGGTGGACTTGTCACTAGGTGAAAGGTCAAGTAGACTTGGATTGTAATCAGCCTCGGGAACAGCAAGAACATATTGAACCCAGAATGCTTTGCCTAAAAATTGGTGTTTTAAATGAATGTTTCAAAAAAATATAAGTGCCAATCTAAAATAACCTTATTTTTACAAATATTTTTAATAACATATAAAAACCAAAAATGCGTAATAATAAATAGGACTTGAAAGTTTAAAAAACAGTTTAGAAAATTATATTTATGCAGTTTTTGGTAAAACTTTTTCAAGTTGACAAGAATAATTTTGGATTAAGAGTTTATTCTACAATTTATGTCAGGACTAAATGTCACCATTTTTACATTTTTCATACAAACTTCAAAAACTTTTATAATCTCAGAATTATTTAGAAACTCATCGGTTCATTAAAACTGAACCTACCATTGGGCACCGTGATCGTGAAAGTAGAAGTTGGAACAGTGATGTCCACCAAAATGCTGCCGTCGTCTTTGGTCACCACGGCTCTGCAGCCATCGGCGTGGGGGCAGTACGAGATGTTGGCACTGCCGGTCGACGCCACCCCACCATCTATCACGACCCGCGGGGCGAAACTTGTGTGGTCGGGGTTGTAGAAGTGAACAAGGAAGACGTACCTGGGGCAGAGGAAAGTCTGTTATCTTTCTGTTATCTTACAAAATCAATCTGAAGAGTCTGTTATCTTACAAAATCAATGTTTTTGCACCATAAACCTACACTTAATTTTCATAATCTACTTATATAAAGGTGTAGTGTACTTAAAACACAAAAATGCGTTTTTATAATGCTAAAATTTTTAATTTTTATCACTTCATGGTTTTACACTGTTTCGCATGACATTACTTTTGACCTACCTTCCAGGTGAAAGGTTCATTGGGATTTGAAGTGTTGTTGAACCACCCCCTGTGGAATTTGCCCCGTCCAAGTAGATAAGTTGCACGCTCTCATCGTTAAGCGTCTCCGGGAGCTTTGGTGGCGCCGGTTCCTCATCACCATCACTAGGAGGCACTGGTATGTTGAATCTCGAGCTGCCGTGTGGGATCGGGTAGGCAGATGTGACGCATCTGAAAATGAGAAAACAATTATGTTTTTATGTCAGAAATATTATTTTTTCATCAATAAAAGTTAAAAGTTTGTAATTGCTACATATTTACCAAAATCATTATCTTTAACAGACGATTTGGGAAAAAATACGAGAGCAATAAAACTTACTGGTCAAATTCTGGTCCTTGAGTTGTGATGCAAAGTGGTTTTGGCTCAACGAGTTCCATCGACCAATCGGAATACGGGATGGCCGTCAGCGATTTGATGTAGATGGAAGAACCAGGTTCGGTCGTCATGGTAACCCTCATGGTGGGGAGAGATAGGTCAAACACCTGAATAAATCGGGAAATTGGTCAGTGGTGGAAAATGTACTTTTTACTGTTAAATAAATAGACATTAAAATAGTTTAGTTCGATTAAATCTTCTACTAAGTATCCCCGTTCATATAAAATGTAAAAAAAATTTTTAAATCTTAAAAAAAGGTTTTGTCGTTTAATAATCCAAATCTGCAAAGAATTCTATTCCATCCCACCTTAACATCATCAAGAACCCCCAAAGCCACTTGTCTGCAGAGGAAGGAATAAGCGCAAGCGTATATGTTGAACTTTACGTCGGAATACTGGTTCGCTGCACCATCTGTGACCGTGACCAATGACCTCTGGAATCTGGTGAACAAATAGTGTTTCTATGAATATTATAAATATCTTTTTTAGGCAATTCTATGTTGTAATCTTTTTGAACAACAATATAACCATATGTGAAGAAATATGGGGAATTCAGGGATATTTGCTGATCTATTCATTACATTTTCTAGAAAAATAATTTTTGGAAAATTAACAGAAATAAATCTCACTTGTTATCTGTGTTTGCATATTCCAGGACCAGGACATATTTGCCAGCTGCAGGCAAGTCAATATCGACAGTGTAGGTCTGTTGCTCAGCTACTCCACTTGTCCCATCAAGAAGCAACATTTCAGGGTGGGCCGTAGAGGGGGTATCAAGTCTAAAGAAAAATGAAAATGATGAATTTTTCTTGATACTTTTTTTAAAAAAGATAAATTTTTAGAATATGTCAAATCAACCCAAAAATTTACAGGATTAAATGTTTTTGTTGATAAACATGTGTGCTGGACTTGCAAATATGTGTGCTCAACATATAACGCGTAACGAGAAAACCGAACAAACCCACCTCAAGCTTCCAGGGTGCTGGGTTGCGTCCAACATGGTGAAACCACCTAAACTGGGGTTGGGTGAACATCACACACTCGGTGTCGCTGCTGTGCAGGGAAGGAACGCACGGGACGGTGGTGGAAAGTTGGAGAATGCCAGGTTCATAGTACTCAGATGGTAGGAGCACCAAGTAATCAATCAATAGACCTGTCAAGCAGAAAAAGGATTTTTTTATGATTTTTAAACTAAATAAAGAAAAACAAATTACAAATTTCTTGACGAACCTTTTAACACAAAAAGTTAATTTAAATAAATTAAAACACTTGTTTTTTTAAATTAACCTTTTTTTAATCTTTTGTCAAAAAAACAATATTATAATCTGACATTCAACCAACAAAATTACTACACAATTTGATATGTTTACCTGGCTGTGCCTCAATAACAATCGTCCATGTTCCTCTATTAAGCACAAACGGTGTGGGCACCGTAACCATTCTTGGATCGTTTGACACTTCGAATGTCACTTTTTGGCTTTGACCAGGACCTATGTTTGATAGTGGTTTAAGTTTGCATGCGAGATTTGTTTTTTAATCGTTCATTTAAATTTTTTTTCTTTATACTTATACATTATCTTTGCTTATATGTGGTGCAGGTACATTTAAATATCATTTATAACACAATGAAAACTGAACACACAGTCACAATACTAGGTGACATGCAATATTTTACAGAAAAAAAGAATATATTTAACCACAGCAAATCACTTCATGTAAAAAATCAAACATGCATGTCTACGTGTATTAGTGTCTAATGTCGGCTACCACTATTTCAACCTTACCATCTTCCACACGGTTCGAGTTAGCAGTCACGTTGGCGAACACCGTCTGCCCAGCCGTGTTTACGTAACGGAACATAATTCTGAACAGCCCACTGTTGTGGACCCTTACCGGCACCTCCACGGTTCGCTACAGAGTGGATGGTTTTGTTTTACGGTGTGTTTATTTTTAAGGAGGGGCTGTTTTAAGATTCGTAAATTTTGGGGGTTGCAGTCTGTGCGGATATTTTTGCAAATCAAAGTGTTAGTGAAAGTAGGATAGAGAGTGGTCAAAGCATGCAGCAAAAGCAAGTGTGTCAGAGCAAAACACAATTAAACCCAACAAAAACATAATGATATATAGGTAAAAAAATAACATGCGATTTGGTGTAAACAGAGAAAAAATTGTGTTATTGATCGCAATTGTTTGTAGTGCGTTTTCATCCAACAGTGACAGTTCACGACACAAACGTTGCCCATGCTTTGCCACAAGGTGGCAGCACTTACAATCAACGCAATTCGATGAACCGCTGCTGTCTCCAGCCCCATCAAGTGACGACACAAAGAAAATAGTTCCAGGAATTATGTTGGCAGTTGGGTTAACGTAGCGCATAACCGCTCGGTAAAGGTTATGCGAGTTCACCGGCGCGTGCATGACGATAGTCGACTGTAGTTAGTGCCAGACCGTGGTGTTAGTCACAAAATATAAAATAAACAAACACAAAATATAGTATTATTGTAAAACATAATACTAGGGTTAGGGTTGAAGCATGACACCATTATAGCATTTATCTGTGGATTAATTTTTAACGTAGACATGTCAGTTAAATGTGTCATATTAGTCTAATATGACAAAATACGGCAAAAAGCAGAAGTACAAATACAATTTACAAGTTTAGAAGCAAAGCAGTATGCGAGAAACTGAAAAAAGAAGAAATAGCTGGTTCGCAACAGACCCCAAGTCTTAACAATTTATAGTAACTTACAAAAAACACTAATATTAACACAAATATTTAATTTGGGGTATTTTAGAGACATCAAAGTTTCAAAGACTGACCTGCACAACTGAGAACTTTGCATAACCACTCATACTAAAGTCAGGAAATTGTGTTCCGTCAAAACCGTAACGAACAGCATTATTTTCCGGTGTTTTGCCGTATTCCAACTCATACTGGTATTGGTACAAAGTGGGATAGAAATAACCATCAGCAGCCCTAAAATGCATTATTTATGTGCTTAGATGGTTGGCCAAAAACTCGCATGTTTTAGCAATTTCTGTGCAGAAATCCAGTTTTTATATGTGTAAAAATGTCAATTTTTATGTGAAAATACGGTTTTACATTTCGAAATGGTTGATCAGATCAGAAAAAAACACGATTGTGAGATCATCACAGCATTTGAAGGTGAGACAACTTTCACCAACCTGTTGCAACGGCGTCCTGCTACCCCTGAGCGACATTGGCACTGTCCTGTGTTCTTGTCACAAGCCACAGTCATGGCGCCGCCGATGTCACACTCGCAGCTCGTGCATCCAAGGTAGTTGAGCTCCTCCAGACTGTAGAAGCCATCCACGCATTGTGAGCACCGCTGGGTGCAAGTGTACGGCTTGCAGAAGCACTGGCCATCCTGAAAATACAATAAATTTAGTTTTTCAGTGCGGAAAACTTTGCAATTTTTGGTTTCATGAGCATTCCCTTACTAAGAAACTAAAATATACACTACCGCTAAAAAATTTCCAATTATATTTTTCAAACTTACATCACTGTCACAGTCGCCAACACCATCCAAAGTTCCTTGAATGAAGCAGTTGCAGCTGACACATCCCTGATCGAGGTCGTAATGCAATGGCTTGCACATGTCACAGTTCCTTCCAATCACGTTCGGTTTGCATTCGCATTGGCCCTGAAGAGCAAACAAAGTATTACAGACCGACAACTTTCAACGGAAGAATATCGAGAAAAATATCCAGTACTCACGGTGGTAAAGGCGAGGCAGACCCCTTGCACAACCGACTCGATTCCACGGGCGTCACAGCTGCACTCCTCGCATCTCGGGAAGTTGAAGTAATCCGGAGTGCAGTGGTCACATGAACGACCCCCTATATTCGGTAGGCAGAGGCACTGACCGTTGGTCTGGTCGCATGTGGTTCGCTGGGAACCGCGCACGTTGCAGTCGCACGACACACAGTTTGGATATCTGTGATTATGGGTTTGAAATTTATCTCACTGACAAGATATACGAATCTACAATTATCTCCACAAATGGAAAGTTAATGAGACTAAATGTGCAATTAACAATCTGCTTGTTACATATTGTACCAGTGCATTTATTAACATCAACCAATAACATTGTTTATTATCACCCATGAAATAACAACTTTATTGTTATTTTGGTATGACAGGGGCTTTAAAATTGCCAGACCAAGCAAAACAACAAATTTTTAGCTTTGAAAGAATTTCATGCTGCAGTAAAGTATTATTCTCACCCATAGAATTCTGGTGCACATTCCTCACAGGACTCTCCTTGGTAGTTACGTTTGCAGTGGCATCTGCCGCTACGAGAGTCGCATGTGTTATCCAAGCTTCCAGGAGCAGTACATTGGCATTCTATGGACAAAGATGGTTACAGTAGTTGCTTGGGTAAACATGCCTTTTTTTTAGTTTTCTTCGTACCTTGACAAACAGGGAATCCGAAGTAACCAGATCTGCAGTCGTCACAACTTTGGCCGGAATACTTGTCTCCACAGAAGCATTGACCAGTCACAGGGTCACAAACCTGAGCAGGTATAATTGTTAAAAATTTAATAAAAATATTGGTCTAAACTTACGAAATATCAAAAAGAACAATGATTGTATTTTTGATTTTACCCTAATACTACCAAGTTTAAGTATAACTCAATAAATACCAAGTTTGATATACCTATACACAATTTTCAGAAATTAAATAGGAAAATTATGGAGAAGAACACAAATTTCTGCATTAAATTTATCTTTTTTATATAACAAGAACAGAAATGGAATTCCTTACATTTCCGATGGTCCCCACATCACTGCATGGACAACGTTGGCAGAGAGGATAGTTAAAGTAGCCAGATGCACACTCTGTACATGAAGGTCCAGCAAAGCCATCGGCGCAAGGACAAGCCCCAGTGTATGGGTCACAAACATCTGAAGCAACACCTTCTCCGGTGCATTCGCAAACTGTAAACAGCATTGGTGTTAAAAATAAAATTGTTTAAGCAATGGTGCCTAAATCTATTTCAGAAAAAAAGCAAAGAAATTTAAAATTGCATTTTATACATTAGCATTTAAGCCTTGTACAATTGAGATATCAGAGGAATATAATGTTGCACTGATGATTCTATAACTTTTACTCCATAATTTATCAACAAACTTAGTTTAACACATTTAGGTACAACAACACAACGTAAACTCTTAAGAAAATCTATTTTTAGCTCAAGTTCGCGGAACTAAACCCATTTGTTCTGACAACAAATATTTCTTTACTTACCATCGCACTGTGGAAAGTTGTAGAATCCTGCTGCACACTCGTCACAGTACTTTCCAGCAAAGTTGTATTTGCACGGGCAAGCATCACCCACCGGAAGACACACATCGTTCAATGTCCCGTTGTAATAGCAATCGCAAGCTGAAAGGTAATAGCAAGATATTCAAATAGATGTTAAGTTTTTAGACACAAACAAAGAGCAATTTTTAGATAACATATGTGCTATACACCCAAAACGTGTAATTTTGTTGTGATGAAAAGTGTTTAAAAAGTTCAAAAATAAGTGCCAGTCAGAGTGGATAAAAATACCATACCAATAATGACTTTTTCTTGTCCGAAAACTGGTGAAAAGAATTATTTAAAAAGTACCTTAACTATACAGAACACTTACCTCTGCATTCGGGAAAGTCATAATAGCCAGGTGCACAGCTATCGCATCTATCTCCAGCATATTGGACCTTGCAATAGCATCTACCGGTGTTGGGCTCACACGATCCAACTGTGTATGTACTGTCACAGTCGCATGCTGAAAAATAAAAGTCCATGATTAAAAATCTAGGTCTCGGCATAATTGGTTTTAACATGCATGCACACAAATGAACAGAAGTTAGAAATTATGACCACTGCGCCATTAAAATCCGGACAATCCTGCAGACCATGCATGATGGTAATGTGACTGTCATTCAAACATCTGTGAATCTGTGAAAGGCGTAACATACACAAATGATGACAGTGCAGCATGAAGGAAATGGTGTGTGCAAGCAGCTGAAACTGTAGCGGGAACGAGATGCCGTTCATGGAATTTCTGTGCTCCTTCGTGCACCATTCATTGAGCATACTCGATAGAACAACACCCACTGAAAATTGGACCCGGGGAGGTACTGACAGCTACATCGTCCTTGTCCTGTGTAGGTGGAATTGTGCTTGAAACTCTCGGAGGAATTATTTCAACGATAAGATCATCTTCAATCAGCTCATCGATTTGTTTTGTAGTTGTTATAACTGTTGTTGTAGGGGCACTTGTAGTTGAATGTGGTTGGGTAGTCATACTTGTTGTAGAAAGTGTTTCAGCTGTGCTACTAATTGTTGTAGCTTTGGTTGTGGTTGTTGGACTAGCTGTTTTTGGTAATTTTGAAACAATCGTAGGTGTTGTTGAATGTTGTTGAGCTGTTGTTTTGATAAATGGCTTTGTCGTTGATTCCGCATCTGATTTTGTTGACAACTTCCAACCCTTCTTCTGTAATACTGAGATGTCTTTGGCTGCAGATTTTACTTTTCCTTCAGAAAGTACTCTTTCGGTCAATTTTTTGTAGGCTTGAATAAGTACCTTCCAAAATGAATTTACTGCAATTTGAGCATGTGGATTTGCATCAGGCATAAATACTGGTTTTGATGGCTTTGTTTGTGGAATTGGAATTTCAGACTTCTTAGCATATGGTGGAGTTTCTTTTAAGATTCTTTCGGTTGTTGTTTTGGTTGTTGAGTGTGTTGTTAAAGTCGCTTCTGTTGTTGACAGAATTCTTGTTGAGGTTGTTGTTGTTACTTGTCGTGTGGAAGAAACAGGTTGTATTTCAGAAAAATCAATTCTTTCAGAACGATTGTCCGAAACTTCAGCGTGTTGGGCTTCTATAGTCAAACCTTCACTTGGGGAAGGAGAAAATCCGAGATTCAAGCCATTTGGAGAAATAGTGCCATTAGAAGACACAATGGCTGCATCTGAACCGTGGATTTGCTCCACTATTTTCGGTGCAGTTGGAATAACATACGGCTTAGTGTTTTGGTAACTGGCAATTGCTAAAAAAAAATAAAAAATGCTTTTAAACTTCCCACACCGCGCGGTGCTCTACAAAGCATTCAGCTTAAAGCGGGCAACTCTTAACTGTGTGTGGAATAAAACAAATTATTGATCAAAACCACTGAAACCGATGAGAAATCACTTCAATGAAAATCAAAACACTCCAGACACACAACACTTGGGGAATACTCACGTCTGCAGCCGTTGGGATCTCGTGGGTCAACATTGGATGGGCGCCAGTAACCACTAGCACACTGCTCACAGTTGATGCCGGCCGTGTGGTGTTGGCAATTAAGACACACACCCCCGCCCTCATAATTCCCGGCTAGGTCAAGCGAAAGCCGTCGACGAGCTACATCTTCATCGTATTCACACTCGGTGGTGTGCCCATGACAGTTGCAAGCTTAAAAAACATTAAAAGGAGGAAAATTAGATTTGTTATTGTGTTTTCAGAAGAATTCTCCATATTTAGTCAATATTACTACTTATTATTTTAGTCATGATTTACAGGTCATTACCTTCACATTGGTTAGTTGATTCTGGGACCGCAGCTCTCCAAGCTTTCTGCACGAAACCTTCGCAACATCGTTCGCAGCTATCTCCACATGTATTATGTCGACACTCGCATTTTAATCTGCATACAAGGAGGTACCAATTAACATCACATACAGGTTTGGATTCCTTGACGACATTAGAAACAATTAAATGACAATACAGCTCACAAGATATCCTTTGTTTTAGTTGCTGGAGTATTAATAGGTGTTAATTAGTGTCTGTAAAAGTGTGTTTGGCAGCTTGGCAACACTACATTACATTAGTAGGGGCAGGTGCTGACACACTACCACCACCACCACCAGGAATGTAGACAATAAAGAACTATTACTCCCTTGGCGATAATTTCAGACAAATTACGGTGTTGGTGACATTTGGGGTTTCTAACTGAAATATGGCACATATTAGACATACTTGTACTGGTCGCTTGGATCTGGTGAGCAGGTATCAGCGTGACCGTTACAGACACATCGTCCACCAATACTGATGTCCTTGATACTGTAGTAGTACTGAATAAAAAAACAGTGTTAAAATTTAAGAAAGGGCATTTTAAATAATTATGTAAATTAGATAGAACAATTAGAAAATTAAAAAAATTATGATACAAAAAATGTTTATATCTTAACCAATAAAACAGGTTTTATAGCTAGTTAATAAACATTTTATACTGGTATTTAAAATTCAAAGAATTTAAATATTTTACCCTGCGGGTGACGGTTGGATCCTGTTCAGAGACAGCCATCAAATGTCCAAGGAGTGTTTTAGTCCTTAAGAATCTGAGACGTACATCAGTGGCCTTGCTCCACTCCTGAAGGACAGTTGCGTACGAAAAGTTGTTTGCTCCTGGTCTCGCTTTGATCATTGAAACAATCACCTGGAAATTTGTATGTTTAATAAAGTCATAAATAACAATAAAAAACCCTGGCAGTGTGGTACTGGCTGATTTGTATTTCACTGTTAGCAATATGCTGATTTTCTTGTATTTTAAAAAAGAGAGAAAAACAAGTCAATACGGATTTTCTGAAGGCCAGCCAGCTACGTAATCGGCAATCCAGGAAATGAATTTCTATAATTGTAAGGCCAGGGGATCTAATTGCTACTACAAGCAATGGCAATGGTTACTGTGGTCTTTACATGCCGGGAAGAAATTTTATAATACCAGGTTTGGTGTACTTAACCGACCACAGAATTTAGCCGGTCATATTTGTAAGCAAACAATGATGTGCACACAGGAGAACAAGCAAAATTAAGTAGTTCTAATCAAACAACCTGTATTTTGTAAAATGCTGTGCAATTTCCCTTACCTCCCCGTTTTCCAAAGGCACAACACTGGAGTAATCGGAGGTGCAGATAACACTGTCATCTCTGGTGATTTCTTCCAGACTGTCCATTCCAAATAGATTGTAGCAGTCGCTGTCAGTATTTGCAAAGTATTGCCACGGTTGGAAAGATTTGCCATGGTCAGATGATTTCTCCAAAACCCAGGTACCAGCTCTTGGAGAGTTGGCAAACTTGATCAAAACATATGCGACATGGAAAACCTGAAAAAGGATGAAAAATATTAAAAACAGCTCTATGTGCTTATGATCTATATACCATCACACAATTTGTTCATAATGTGTTGGGAATATGTAGGCTACTATATGCCATAGCCTACAGTTACAATGGAATTGGCATTATGTAAGCGCATGTGGGTTAATCAGGGGCATATTAGCGTATATTTGGCCTCAATTGAATTAGTGCTAATTATGGCTTAAAATTTCGATCTGAATTAGGTTACAAGGTGGTGATTTTGTCAGAAATGGAGTCGGTAACCACGGGCGGTAATCCTAATTCGCGCCCTTGGGCAATTTGCTAGCAGGAAGGCCAATAGACCAACTCAGCGGGCAACTTGTATAGGAAACCGCCGTTTGTTTCCTGTGAGCGCACCGCTGTAAGCGCGGAAACGGTAAAGAAAGCGAGAGAGTTGGAAAGAAACAAAACTTAGCGATGGAGAACATTGCGGTATCCAGAGCGGAAACCAGTCATTGAGACGCCGAGAGTTGCGTCGCCGTCGCTGATTCAATGTAGCAGCCGCGTAACACGTTTATTCATCGTTTGTGAATGAAGTTCAGTCTACACAACATAATGTGACATTCGGAGCAATGCTTTGATAATAATCCAACCCTGAAACCACTCTTCGGTACAACGGGCATTATCAATTACTAAAAGCGAAGTGACATTACATCGGTTATTATTAGACCATTACAGTGCGGTGCTTATAGAGCAGGCACAGTAAACAAATACTTCTATCAGAGTAAACCGCGGCGCAAACCACATGCGGATTATAGGCATTCCAACGCAAATCTTATCCAATTCTCAAGGGTCTATTCATTATCGCATCCCGCTTTGAGGTGCTATCTGTGCGTGAAATTGGTCGGTTTGTTCGCAGCTGGAAGGTTTTATCACTCGAGTTTTGGAGCAATTTGCTCACGCGTAAAAAGGTCAAAATTCTAAACCACAAAACGTTGCGCAATGTGAACAAACAGTCGACGTAAAACGGCGAACCTAAGTAAAATTTTACTATCTCGAAATGAAGCATTCCACCCGTTGAAATATAATTGCGCGGGTAACGTACAGGCATTATATTACATAAAATCTCTAGACAAACTGCATCGATTAACACTTCTCAATTTTGTGAAAACATTTAGGCTATGAAAACCATGCGTAACAACTTACTTGTCCAAGGTGGATGGTGAGATTCACTTTATTATATTCACTTCCTCGGGACAGTGGGGGACTCTGCCACCATTTCTCAGTACCGTCGATAGCGTTCTTCACGGGATGAGCCTTCTCAGGAATGGTGGAGTCGCAAATGTCACAAACTTGGCCCTGGTGGACGCTGTTGCTGAATTCGAAGTTGGTTCCACCGGTTAATTTGCAGAATAATTCGTCCTGTTCGTCGCCGCACGTTGCGGTGGCCTCGATTTTCTTGCCTGTGAAAATGCACCGTTATCTTATCTAAATATACCAACTACCACTCAAATAAGAGATTTGTCGACCAACACATTTATTACAGTGGTAAAACACAAAGAAAATAGAAGCTGGTTTCAGTTTGATTGTGGTTGCCGTTTTATATTCAACTACCTTAGTCAAATATTACCGCTATTTTATTTCCAACCGAAGGCATACGGTCTAGTGAACAATTTTGATACGCACATCGATGATAATAAATATATGACTCAACACTGTATTATATCATGTACACTAACAACTTACCAGAAGCGATATTGAAATAAGGCGGACTGAGCACATTTTTCTCGGTCGGTACGACTAGGAGATCAGGCAATTGTCCCAAGGTTACACACACCAGACCTAATGCTATCGCTAAGCGCAGCATTTTGGTCATTGACTAGTTTTTTGCGACTCTAATATTTCACTTTCGTTCCTCGTAATTTGTAAGTCGCTTTATCTTGTACGAACCGTCTTCGATTAGACAAATCGCTCTGAATGATTCGTATCGGAACGCCAGTCGTTCTTAGAGGCAAGCAACGCCTGGTTGACCGACTATAGGGAAAAAGGCGAAGAGCTCTAGCCGACTCTCTTTTATTTTTTCGGTCGCTTTTAATGTATCGCAGTTCCAGTTAACCCCTGGGCAAATTTTGCGAAGTATTTATCATGTCTTTGTTACGTTTTATGGGCGATATAAGACAATGGCTGTTAAATTGCCTGTAGTTATTCGTGACCCAATTTCCCTAGATATAAATAATAGCAACGTGATGCAATAAAAATCCTTCACATTTCTTAACAACGTAATAATGCTTTACTGTGAAATAACACTAAACTTTATGAAACACTTCCTATACTCAAACAACTCCTAAAACTTACATTTAAAGTCATACTTTACTTATATTCACATATGTATATGCCTTGTCTATAGTACGTATTATAGATACAATGTTAAAACAGGAACTGTTGGATTGTATTCACTCAAAAGTTCGCTGGCACGCAGTCAACCAAAGCAAGAGAGTTTGCTTCCAAACTAACCCAGATCTGGAAAGGTACAGTTTCATGTGCGACATCGACAAAAAACAGTTTGAAATTTTATTAAACAAGCCAAACTGTTTTTGTGTTGACGACTAAGCTTTGAAGGTATAATGTAATGCAATGTACTGCAGTGAAAATTGTATTTTTGAAATGGGCTTCAATTTATGTAACTAAGTTTCCCTCTTCAGTGAAATATAGTGCAGCATCGGTAAAAACATACGGGCTCAGCTGTTCAAAAAGATAACTGCTTGTCAAAAATACTTCTTTTTTGTAAATTTTTAGTGTTACCATAACAGCCAAACACCTGTTTTCGGCACAGGGATGAAGATCTGCACAAAGCTATCCACGAGCTACAATTTCAGCCGGACTATCACCATGCTAAATCACCGCGTTCAGAAGTCCTGGGCGAAAGTTTCGGTCAAATCCATCCTACTTTTACCAACCACAACATAACGGTGGCTTGACATATTTGCATATCGGTTACTAAAACTTTTTATTTTTTATTCAAAAAATTTAAATTGTGTACCTCTGTGGGTATCGTTTGAGATGCTATTTGAGAAAGTACTTTGAAATAGAAAGGCTTCTTATAATGCTACTAAATTATTATACAGGCTAGGCAGTTTTGGCCGTTTGTAGCCAGCGAGGGTTGGGCCGATTGTTCTTCTCTGCGTGTCACAGAGGGAGATCTTCTCGCCGCTTTACGTCAGACCTACAGGGATCTGGAGAAAGTCGGCCACGTGAGAAATCGTCTAAAGTTAACCGCTTTCGAATTTGATTTGTGCCGTAATATTGTATCTCATGTGTCCATGGAGGTTTGTATTGGGCGATAGGGTTATGATAAGAGGCACATACGTCATGTTGTCTGGTATGTGCTGAAGTAAAGAATAAATCTACTGTAGGTGGTTGCTTGTAGGCCTATATGGTGTGTACATAACCAATGACGCATTAGAAGCAGTGTTTTTTTATTAACATATAATCCACAACACACACACACACACACACACACACACACACACACACACACACTTGTGGCATAGTACAAAATTATTTTCTTTGGATTAATCGTTCCAGACACGAGAACGAACACAAGGTAATCGAAATGCGGTTGTCTCACATTACTAAATGTAGTCTGGCTTTAAGCTCCCACGCACAAATTCTTTCAGCAATTCCAGTTTTATTTGCACAACCCGGATTTAGATGATTAAGTAGGCCAAGTCTGAAACAGAGTGCTAATTTGAGTCTTGGTGTGAACAGCGCCGCGCATTTGGACAATAACGTAAATATAAACAAGAAGGAAATGCTGTTAATTTACAAGTTGGTGTGAAATTTACTTTTCACCAAAGCAGATTAGATAAATATAATTCACGGGAAATTCTATCCCTTGGTTTGATATTTCTGTGTGACAATTAGTGCTTATCACTTTGTGATAAGTGATAACTATCAAATATCAGTCATCTGTACCGTGATACGCTTTGATCAGATTTGCACGTTTTGCCTTTTACGGCTTAAAATCAAACGACTTCTTGACAATCCCATTCCTCCCTAAATACCGTACGTTAACAAAAACATAGAATTTTTATTAAGTTTAGCACGCTATCACCCTCAGGTCGTCAAATACACAACCAGCATATACGAAAACGTTTTGCTGGCCAGGACCGATACTTGTCTTAAGAAAACAGGCTTAGAAACCCCGACCAGAGAAGTCCGAATTGAAGCCATACCGTCGAACTCAACAGAGGACGCAGGTTTAAACTTTTCAAATGAGCTTTGAAACTTTTCAGTTAAAGCGGTCGTTTGGCCGAATGGTTAACGCGAGATACACCAATACAAAAACCGTTTCGAACCCATCAAGCCTATCATAGATTAGAAACTTGGCTTGGTTAAAAAATAACTTTCTCTTAAGATCATTCCAATAACTTCTATATCCACCAATTTATACAGAGCTTGAGCATATGTACGAAGAGATGACCAAAATCACTTTTACCTACTACGGTGCCTCCGTCGAGCAATTACAAGAGATACTTTACAAAGATGGCCTATGTGACGTCACCATTGATGATGTCAGACAGCAAAATCAGAAAGCTGAAAAATCCGTATGCCAAATTCCGACCTTGCGAGAGCTATGCCAACTTTACTGTCGTAATATAACACAGCCAACAATTTTCAGAAGCCAACCCCACAGCTCAACGAAGGAACTTGTTCGTGTAAATACTTTGGGAAAACAAAGCCACATGATGAAAAAGTGCGCTCTCCTTATACTTGTTTTACATGTTGGCCCAAGTCATCTTTATCATCTAACCATATTATAATTGTTTTCGAAAAAAGTCTTAGGAATAACGTTAGCAAATTTTCGCCATAGTAGGATTATTTGCTGTTTGTGTTTACCCCAATCCAATTACCCACTATATCCGTGTACATAAAGTCTGCTTTTATAACCTGGTGCTTCTAAAAAGCTTCTAAGAGCAAATTAAGCTTTACAAATTACCGCATTCATATCAGAACCTTCACCACGAGCACCAACCACCAAAATCAAGAATTAGATGAAGTGCAGGTTCAAGGAAAAGGAGAAATGGCGTCTCTGCTAAACCCACTCAATCGCCACCTGCTAACTGAGCAACTTAACAATAAGCGGCGGACATTGGGAAGAAGAAATCTTCTGTAATATTTATTTTTATTTATTTAACTTCGGATTTGGCATGAAGTGTTACGTTGGGGTGTTTATTTTTAAGTGATGGTACGACAGTAGATCATATAAGTAATGATCAGATTACCTCCTGTCGACAATCGGCGAAATACATATAATCGTGGTTTCCAATTTAACTATAGTGTAGATAAACCTTTTTATTTGGTAATTTTACATGATTTTAGAACGAATAATAGTGTGCTCTTGTTTATGTATTCAGATGTAAAAATCTTTAAATAGCCTAGCCCTAAACTATACCACTTAGATAAAACATTTTTCTTAAATATAAAGAGAAGTATAACACTAAACCGCACTGGAAGTGCTGGCAAATTTTATCTTATCGTTTTTAACCGCTGTGGTGTTGTGTGGTTGATGCAAACAAAAGTACACATACCTGGAGGAAAACTGCCCGCTAAAAGTATACAAACTAATTCTACCCCTGCCCTAAATACTAATCTCAACCACAGAACTAACGCTTACTGTAAGCCCAGACCTTACCCAAACTGTAATTTTACGATGTTTATTTTAATGAGCAGTTTCCATACTTTTATCTTTTTGTCTTTTTTGTCATAGCTTAACACCGAACTATTTCAAATGTGAATAGTAATTTATGTAGTTTCATTCAGACATTCTAAGCTTCGCGAAGCATTCAACAAAGCGACTGACCCCTACGAGAGGTGGTGGTTCCGCTCCAGCAATTTATCCTCGAACGTAAAGGTCAAGCAAATCGACCAATCAGCGTCAGACACGTCTTTTTTCGGGAATAGTTGGATTCTGGAAAGTGTTGCGTCATCACATCACGACATGAAACCTGTTAAAGGCGAGGGGGATAACCGCTTTCAAACCCGCCGGGGGGCGTCAGGAGTAATAGCTGTTGAAAATTTGGCTGCGGTCGACACGTGGATGTATGTCCATGAAAATGGTTATATTCTATATGTAATGGGGACTAACTTTTACATTGGGAACTAACAGCACGTTTAAATAGCTAAAACCCCTATGTTTACATATGCGAAATTTTGGGTGATAGTCCAATCGTTAATGGTGGCGGGATTCAAATTCCGCAATACATTATCCCAATTCTACCTAGTGCACATACCACCATCATGGTTTTTATTTTTAATATTAGTTCTGTTTAAATCTAAATGGGTATTCGCGAACATATTTATTTTGATTTACAATTATACGTGTTCTACTGCCTGTAGCTTTTTGTTTACTGTTAATAAGGTTTAAGCATCAGTATACCGACAAATATACAACCGATTTGACACAAACAAAAGGCTCATCATAACTCGTTTTTGGTTCCTTTGATGATGATCAACCATTTTAGTCGCCACACACAGTACTTTTATTTAATTTGAGTTTTCCATATAGGTGTGAATGCAACATTTGTACTGGGGCCTTCTTAAAAATCAATGAAGACTTACTAACTAGGAGTAGCAAAGGCATGATCACCGGCAGGGACCGTAAAACAAAAAAGTGCGACAAAGCAAAGCCCGAAATTCGGTACAACGGCCAGAATGCCGAAGATGAACGTCCAAAAATTTCCCAGAAACCAAAGCCAGACGATTTGGGAGTAAAATGCAGCAATATAAGAAAGAATTCAACACAATCCGGTCCCGAGCCCTCAACATCAAAGGAAAAAAACGATCCAAAGAGTGAGTCGGTAAAGATAATCGTCGACCCAACGACATCACTAGCAGTGGATACCAAAGTTCACAGGAAACCAAGTTTGGTGAAAAGCAAAACAAAATCTTCGACGAAACATGGAAAAAAAACAGGACTGGTCGGTGCGAACGACCAACATGGGTCAGTTATGATGTCTGTACTTTTGATTTTCCTTTAATATTTTTTGCGACGAATCGATATGCAAATATAGCACGCAGCTACCGCAACTAAGCTATAAGATATTTAATAAATTCGCAGGAAACATCGCGTATGCAAAATCCCTCTCAACACTGATATATGGTGGAAGACAGTAAGCACGTACACAACTCCTCACTGGAGAGGAACAGAGGGTGGAGCGACTAAAACGAAAGAAGGAAAATTACATGGTAGTTAACTTGTAGTTTGGTGGGTTAGGATAGAATAGAATATTTATGTTTATCCCCGTGAATGGGAAAACCAAGTGGGTTAACACATACGGGCAATCGTTCAACACCTCGCGCCCACCGTCGGGTTATCAGAGCTATTGCAGTGTGTTGTATATGACAGACACGTTTCTTCAATTTGGTAGAACCCATTAATCCGCTGGGTTGCAACATTCAAAATAGACGTTGCTTTAATTTTTTGTTCAACCTATTATCCATCGGATTTCAAATAAAGCATATTTTATGGCTAGCGAGCGGCTGGTATTGATCTTATACCTTTCGGATTTTATTGTTGTTTAACGCATTATCTCACTGACTCAAGGCCCTGCTGTCTTTTTGTGTTCTTTTAAGAGTTAGAGGTACAATAATATAATATTTGTATTGAAACTACCACGTTCATATCTGTGTCCCTGTTTAAAAATACACAATGTTAAAAAAATTCCCCGAATTCAGCATTAGCAGCTGTGAAGAAGAAGGACTCTGTAGTGAAATTCGGCCGTACTTCGCCAACTATTGATGTCAGCAAGCTTCGCGTTAGTTATAGCTTTGATAAAATGAAAATGCGGAGACAACAGAAAATGTCACAGGTTTGAACGTATGGCGTCACCATACTTCTACTAATTACGCCACAATACCCAGGATACTGACATCACAAGCGGGAACGCGACGATAGACACGGACCTGTTAAGTCTAGCACCTACAGAAAAATATTTGAACATCAGCGCGCTCGAAACCCATGGAATAATTTATACGTAAATACTTTATTATATCTTATTTTCTTAACGAGAAAATGCAGATCATTTGTTTTGGGAGATGTTTTCGGTCTAACAGTCTAACATAAGAAATCAAATTAACGAGTTTGGTAATACGAACTTGGAAATAGTAGCCTATAAAATATCCTCAGAGTTGGCACTAACGCATACATCTAGCTCTCGTAAACTTGATTAGATGTTATATCGTCAGATAAGTTTCTTTTTTTTAATTTACAGTCATGTACCGGAGGCAACAAAGGTTTTTACGAAACTAAAGCTTCCAGGGATACCAAGAAAGGAGCAAAACAAGGTGGGCTGCTGTACAAGATAAGCGTACCAAATTTCCCACTAAAATAGAAAACGGCGCCATAACATGTACGTTGACTCCTTTTCTAGTCTACAGAAAGTGGCAAAAAAATCATCGGCGACGGCACCAAAGTTCGCCGGAAAAATTCTAAAAAATCATCGAAGCAATCCAAAGAACAAACTGCGGAGCATCCGAAAAATATGGAACAGGAGGATAATGCCCTCCCGCCGGATAACCCTCTTCAAGACTCTGAATCAAAATGTGCTGATTTTCTGACGTCCCGAAAGTCCCTTACATTCATGGCGAAGAATGAGGTTTTGACGCAAAGTGACCGCGGCAGTGCTAAACAGAACCACCAGTATTTTGAAAGCAATATTCCCAAAGAGTTTGAGGCTTTCTGCGTTGCTGCCTTGCGGTCGTTCGTGGTCCGTAAGGAAACAGTAATGACAAGTCGAGGTTTTAAGGTTGGTGAAAATCCGGATTTTTCCGGTTACAGTTGACTCGAGTAACGCCTTTGCTTATTTTTCAGAGAATAGACAGCATGACGATCAACCGATACCCATTATGTACATACGGGCGGGACAAGTGTAACGGCGAAATACATTAAATAATACCACAAGCCTTTATCGCGCACTGATAACATAAGAATAAAAGCACATGACCATTAAGCATAACAATACGAGTGTTGTTTCAATAACAGGTCTATTAGCGTGGTCTACAGATTAGGTTGTTTTACTGGGTCCCCTTTCTAAACGGCTGTATCCCGGACAAAGCCACTAATCGGACTTGTTGCCCGGAACCAGTGGACTTCAATGCATAGATCGAAATTAAGGATCTGTCTTTAACACTGCAGTATCTTCTCTTGCAACCCGTGTAGGAGTGCAAAAGAATCTCACAACAACAGTGACTAATCCTCCCACACACGTTTTTCGCCGTAGTTATCTAACAATAGCCGTGTACAAATTATCCACCATGCGTTTGGTTTTCAGAAGTTTTAAACTGTAAATTTCACAATGCGATTTGGCCTGTTTGACCAGTACACTTTGTACGTTTCTAACAAAGTAAAAAAAACAAAATTCAAAATAAGTTTATTAAAAATGACTAATTTTTTAACCGATTGAACAGTAGAGATTTATCATTGCCCAAACTGGTTCCAACCAACGGTTCACTGAGACCGTTGAGCTCCAAAAAACTTTCGTTTGCTTTGGCCCATGTCCTTTCAGATTGCGGAATATTAAGCCTGGTTAATAATTTGTCTGCTAATATGGGGATTATCGGCTGCAGAAGGATCCCTGTGACTCTTAATCCCTCAAAGACAGAATGGATGATGCTTTCGAGGAGCAGTAGATCAGCTGGATCCTTAGAATCAAGCTTCCACGCTTCATGCCGATGAATCATCATATTCGCTTCCCGTGCTACAGACATCATTTCAAAAATCGCGTTGTAGAAATGAAACTTCGAGCAATGGATATTTGCCATTTCAGGAAGCTTTTTAACCTGTTCAATATAGGCAAAGTCCAGGTCTGTGATTCTACCATCTCTACAGTTTCCATTTTCGTCCTTATTGAATATTTCTTTGTGAAAAGGAGGGTACTTCTGTTGGGGGTTAAGCCTTTTCGCAACGGCACGATTCAAGCAGTTTCCAAGAATATTTACAATGTCAGCATTAATGACTTCATAAACTAGCTGTTCCCTGTAATTGCAATCATGTTCCAGAACTCCCTGTCGAAGAAGAAAGTACTTGAACCCTTCTGCTGTGACACTGTCTGCCATTTTAAAGGGGTCCACTACGTTCCCTTTGCTTTTCGACATTTTGGAGTTCTCTATTGTCCAGTGACAGCTTGCAACGATTTGCTTGGGTAGTTCCAGCCCTGCTGCCAACAGAAACGCTGGCCAAAAGACCGCATGAAATTTCAGAATATCCACGCCTATAAAGTGAACATCAGCAGGCCACATTTTCACATATCCCGTGTCAGGGTAGCCGGTAACTGTAAGATAGTTAACCAAAGCATCCATCCACACATAAATAGTTTGAGTTGGATCCCCGGGCACGGGAATTCCCCATGGTACCCTGCTGCTTTCTCGAGAAACCGATAGATCACCTGTATGTTCATCAAGTAATCTTAACACAGTATTTTTGGCCTTTGCAGGATAGACAAAATTAGGGTCGCTCAGAACTTTTTCCCTTATGATATCGATGAAAAGTGAAAGGGAGAACATATAATTTGTTTCTTTGGTCCATTCAACTGGGTGGCCAGAGTCTCTGGACAAAAGTTGAGTTTTCCCTGTGTGTTTGTCAACAACTTCTTCTATTTGAGAGTCAGTCAAGAAGGTTTCATCAGAAGTGCAGTACCACCCTTCATAAGAACCTATGAAAGATCGTGTGTAAAAATCCTGCTTGAACAGTAAATGTATACTAAGTAAATACTACTAAGTTTTTTTTTTTTAAACTTGATTGATCCTACACTACACATCATTGTCAGATAAAACGTAGGGCTGCCATGGGCACTAGGCACTACTCCATGTGGAATTTATGTGAAATAAAATTTTGCCTAAAATAACTTAAACCATACTGATTTAAATTAAAACATTTTGATAGGGTAATATACTTTTGCACCCCAGGCACAAAAAGTATACACATATGCAGTTGGATAGCATATATGCTCAGTGTGATACGACACCTGTTGCAAATATACCTTTAATGGGTTGGAAATCCAGGAAAGAACAGCGTATTTTATTTAAAAAAAAAACAAAAGACTGCATCTACCTTTGTATATGTAACCATTGCTTTGAACAACCTCCCAAAAATGTTGGACAGTATCTCTGTGTCGCCCTTCAGTGGTTCGAATGAAGTCGTAATATTGTATTCCAAATTTGTCGCTCATGTCTTTAAATCTATCTTCATCGAAAAAAAAAAAAAAAGTTAAAAGATCGGGTCAAGGGTTTTCAATATTTGATTACCTAGTCACTCATTGTCCATTCTTACCTCGCGGAAATTTTATTGCAATAATCTAACGGTTCCATTTTATTTGCAGCTGCTGCCTTCATCACCTTCGACCCATATTCATCCGTTCCGGTTGCCAGTCGACACTCGGTGCCACTAACGAGCTGTCCCCACTGACAAGCAGTGTGGGCTAAAGTTGTGGTATAAAGGTGACCGATATGGGGTACTGAATTTACATAGTAAATTGGTGTGGTGGCGTAGTAAGTTTTTGACCTTTTGATCCACAAATTTTGAGCACACGAACGGAGAATTGGCCTTTTGAGCTTGTTGAGTACCAACACATAATTCCTCATAGTAAGCCTAACCCTTCTACCAATCAAACATTATTCTGTAAATTCAACCATTTACACAACACACACACTCAGGTATAATTAAATTAAACCTAGTCTTTGTATTGCTAATGTTAAGGTGAAATAACACAGAACCCATTAGCTACAAAAAAATTAATAACAAACAACATTGTACTAAAAACTGAACCAGTGTACACGAGACATTAAAATAGCTACTGTGGAAGCATATGGTATTTTCTATTTAAGATGATGCACCCATTTCAATAAAAAGTTCATACTACATGCAAAAAACACCAATATAAATAGTTAAACCTATAAAAGTGGGCCACCAGTCAAATAATTACCATTGGATTAATTATGCAAGTACAGTAGTATAGCTCCATAATTAGGAAGTACAAGATGCTGATGTCTTGACATGGTATAACCATGGCAGTTGTCCATGACTGGCCAATATGTGACTTGTGACTGTGTTAATATTGCATTTTTTTTCTTTTCGCTGGTTTGGAACTGTGCTTAAATTTCTTGTTTTGTTTGAAATTGTCTTCAAGGTGGTTTATCGCTTTCCGTTTGACATTTTTCTGTGGTTTATTAGGTTTTTGTTTGTTTCTTATAAAATTTTTCGTTTGTTCATTTATTACTTTTTGTGTAAATAATTCGTTTGGTCGTTTCACTGTTAAATTCTCCTTTGTGAAGTTAAAATGAACAGTTCTGGTAACTTCCATTTTCTTCTGCATTTTTTCCACCTTTGTTTTAGACTTCTTCTTTTTTTCTTTGCGCGGCTGAGTGTTATTTTGAATTCTTGGACGCTTTTCTCCTTGCCTTTCAATCCACAACCAGTGATCGTATCTATACACCGTAGGCTGGGTGACAGCAGCAAAGTATTGTCTCCTTGATTTGGTGCATTCAAAACCAAAGTGTGATCGTTTTGCACAGTTGTAGCAGCTTTTCTTTTTTGACATGGACAAAGGAAGATCAGAGGTGACCAGTGACCCAGGTTTGGTGGTGATATGAAACTGTCGCCAGTTATCAGGGCACTCCGCTTGTATGTGCCCGACCTGCTCACAGCGGTTGCAAGTTAACTCAAGATGCCTCCGACTTGTTGAGATATAGTTCGGACAGGATTTCGCCATGTGCCCTTTATGTCCACACATGAAACAAGGTTTTAATTTCTTTGGTTTTGCACACTCCACAGCAATATGCCCTCTTTCGGTGCAATTTTTGCACCGTATGTTTGATTCATCGAAATATCTGGTTCTTAAACCGTTGCTTTTATCCATCCCTGCAATAATGTCCTTTTTACAAATTGTCCAACATTCTCTAGGGTCCTTTTCTTCTTCTACTGCAATCGGAGGCTCAGTGATGTGGATTTTAATGTCATTCGCTTCATCAGATCCCATCTCGTCATCAAGAATCTCCCATTGTTGCAAATCACTGATTTCAGACACTTGACTTGTGTCCTCGTTCCAGGTATATTCCATGACGCGATCTTTGCTTGACGAGCTAGCTGTATTGTCATCTGATTGCAACATAATATCCTTCGGCATCAAAAATTTACTTAAATGATTTTCCTCCCTAAAATTAGGTTCCGAAGTTGTTTCGATGTTTGTGTTTTTTTCAGATTCCTTCAAAACAGCAGTGCCATTTATAGTTGCACCTGCACTGTCATGTTTGTAATGGATCTGACTATACAGTTGGAATTCCAGCTCGCTGTCAGTAAAATCGGTATCACTGTTTCCGCAGAATGGTAACTCGGACACTAAATTGTCATTTTTTAAATCCATGTTGGTTTACAGCGCTGCTGTTTAATAAAACCAATAAAATAACGAAAGACTAAAACAGACTTTGTTAAATGAGGCAGCAGTAAGAAGAAAAAACAAAACTTTATACTCTTATTTACGCAGCAGCACCACCTTGTCCTAAAGAAAATGAATTTTTGTTCATAAGCTCTTGAATCCGTTCTTGAACTTTAGAAATCACGCCAGCCGCAATGAAAAGATGTGAATCGTCTAAATCTTGAAGAATAAACCTATGTCCTAAGCCAAGTGAGTCAGAATCGTCGAGGTGAAGAAGAAATTGTTTCATAGCCGGGTCACATTCAACAATAACTCCTTTGGTAACGTTGACCATGTTCTAACATTCGAAGTTGACAAGAGGCATATATTACCTACAGGTTATAGGCTAGTCAAATTCAAATCCTGTCAAATATAATGCATGTATTAAAAATGATAAAAAATAGGATATATGATGATCGCTTCAATATACGAAAACACAGGTGCGTTATAAAATGGTATATTATCATACCTTGTACCAACAACTTTTTATAAACATTAAAGTATGTGTTAAGTATTATGGAAGCAAACTAGTTGGTTCGGCCAACATTATCTTTATTGTAATGCGCAATTTCACTTTTTACCTCCGTATAGGTTTTCCTGGTTTTTCCACGATAAAAACCACGAATCAGCTTCCAAAAAATAACATATAATAGTCTAACACATAAAACTAAACTTTATGGGGTTTCGTGGTTTTATCTTAAACTACAAATTGAAGCGAAACTTATCACTGACAAATCCTGTTACAATTAAGAAAGAAAGAAATAATAATCTCGTGTGTAGTGTTAGCTTGGATGATATCGAAGTTATATACATTGTTTTGCATGATTAATAAGTCCAAAAGAAGACTTAATCGTAGTAAAAATAAAAAAAATCATTTTATTTTAAGTTAAAACAAATCTTGTTAGCAGAATTAGAAATATTAATGTACAAAATGTTGGTTTAATAAGTTTAAATAAACCTTAAAAGACGACAACCTATACGCTATAACAAAAGTTTAAAGGTCATATTTAGACTTTTTTAAGAGGGATTTCCCCTACGCAAATTGTCAATACCGGAACTTTTACCAGTTTTCCACATTGCTGGCCTGAATTTTACAACAGAAATAGTCATGGTTTACCAATGTGAAATAACCAAACAATGGAACGGGGAACCAATCGACCATGATCCGGTTAAAATGAAACTAGAAGGATTGGAAAACGGAGTGAAATTGACCATTGATGCCCCATATTTTAATGACCCAGCACCGAAAGGCGAAACTGGCAAACCCCTCTGGCTGTTGTGGGAATATGAAGGTAATAATTATCTTTATAAGACTAATTTTGATATACTGAAACCATTCTTTAGCTTTGATATGATTAAAAACGTAAAATATATCAACAACATTAATTATTTACTAGTAAAAAATCTGGAGTCATTATGCTCATTCGGCTAGTTATCATAACTTTTTCTTATATCTTATTTTGGTTTATTAAAGAAAATTTAATGTTAGCCAAATGTGTACAATGTCTTTGCAGTTGTTGAAGCATTCTTTCTAAATTCGAAGACTGGGGAATACTACGAAGTGGAATTTGGACCGTATGTTGTATTCTCTCTTTATGCTTTCTTTGTATTAATACAAAAGTCTAAAAAACATGGCAGTTTTCGCACGATCTTGCACGTACAACAGAAAATAAATACGATTGTAGCAATGACCTATATTTTATCAGTAAACAAATAAACAGGAGTAATTTAGTTTACACAGGCCTATTGTACAAGAATCTGTTGTAATATGGTGGATTTTAAGTCCACTCAGATTAACACCAGTTTTTTTTAAATTTGTAAATCCTTTTAGGCATGGTCAACATCTTGGCTTACTGTTTAAGAAATGCCGGGAGGTTTGGAAGAAAAACTTGGATATGGAGTACTCCTCAAAAATCACTGGCAACACTTGGACAGGATGTGCAGTGATGCCATGGGATTATCTACCTGCCGGCGTGGATAAGTTTAACGCTTTTGCTATGCACGGAGTCGATGCAAATAGAGTTTATGAGACCCTTTATTCAGCACCAAATGGAAAACATAAGGAACCTGACTTGTAAGCAGTGTGTCGTGGTAAAAGTTTAAGTTATATAAATAAACAAGCTTGGTCGGGCTGGAAAGCCTGATCGGTAAGAGCGTTTGCTATCTTCAGATAGCTAAAAGGTTGTGATCTCAAAATCCTGAATGGTTGTTTTTGGGCATAGCACTGAACAAACATCTCCTACTATGTGCATCAAGAAGTTGTACTTAAAAAATGTCATAAAAATATACAACACACTGCAATTGCGTGGTCAACCGGACTGTTGTCGCAGTGTATTCTGACTTTGTACAGTTGGTTCTTCCACTTGTGTTTTTTATAAAGAGATAAAACATAAATCACATTTTTTTGGTACAACTTAAAGCATAATCTATGGTGATGTTGTATTAACCTTAAACTCATTTTTAAAAAGGACCCAAATCTTAAATTTAATAAGATTTATGTTGCAGCCATAGACTGGAATATTTTCAAGACTTTGATGCAAAAGCAGTGTTTCCAAGTGGAAAACTAAACAAGGACGAGAAATCAATTTGGAACACTGCATAAGATATATTATGTGATATTTCACTTGCATAATCATGGTTTTATCTTTATTTACTGAAACATACATGCAGTCTGTTCTGGTAATTAAATTACTCATCTGTGCCTTAATGTAGCATTTTATCATATGTTACACTACTTCCAAGAGTTTTTGTGAAATGTGCCTTTACTACCCTTGATCTTGTATTGTACCACACACACTAAGCTAATTTGAATGAGATACTAATTTTCACACAAAAATAAGTTATTTGTATTTCTGTGTTAACATCAGTTTATTTTTGATCCAAATATTCAACACAAACATATTTTTAAATTTATATGCTTTCTACATTCCTTATTGTTGTATCTATGCATAAAAAATGTGTTTTATCATAAATAAGATAAATCATTATAAAAAGTTTTAAAACAAAATTCATACATTGCTAATACATAGCAAAATGTGAGAGTAAAACATGAAAAATGTACATATGTCTGTGCATGCATAAAATGATATCATGTTTTAAAAACCAATAAAATAAACTCCTAAAAATTTAAAAATGCAGACTTTAATGGAGCATAGCAGAATGTGGCAGTAAAATGTGCATACTATTCGTACACTTAAGAATTGTATGGAACAGTGAAATGTTGAATAAAATCCGCTTGACATACTTCCACAATCCTGCAATTCAATATGACTAAAAAATACAAGTCTCAGTAGGTGCAGAGCAGTTCAGTTCTATGTACAGGTTTTGTAAGATTTCTATTTTAAAAAGTTCACAGGTTAAGAATAGTGGAGACGTCTGCGTAGTCCGCTCCCAACGCTTTGTTTTCGTCGAAGACAAAATCACACGATTCTACTTTCTCACTTGCGGATTGTAGGAGTTCCTCTGGGTTGGTAATGCATGGGTGGTGGGAGAGAAGGCAGGCTGGATACATGGAACTTGCATGCTCAATACGCTTCGAACGGCGAACTGGGGTCACAATGGCAGCTGTGTCAAGAGGGAGAGCTCTTTTGGCCAAGATTCTGTAGATTGGGGAAGAAAAGTAGGTTTTAAGTTAAAAAGCAAATCATCTGAATTAACCATAGGGGTGCCAGGATTGTAAAGTGCACTAGTTACTTTTAAATTGCATCATTGGTTCCCTTAATACGAACTAAAATTCTGCTTAAAATAACACAAAGGTTTAAATTGACAATTAACTTTTTCACTCCCGGCCAAATGCATTAATTTAAACATGCTGTCCCGCAGTGTTTTTTACAATTTTTGGTCATTTTCAAATTAGCACAGTTTTTCACAAATTTATGCTATGATTTAATATTTAGTATGGTTGGAAAGATAATTTATCCCTCTTTTAAACACACCTAGAATCTACCTCCAATAAAGAATATATTATGTAAACTTTAGTGAACATCACTTTTTATGTAAAGAAAATTCTGCTCGACTTTGAAAATTTTGAGGTGCACTGACAAACGAAATACTCACTAATTATTGGTATGCCCAAATAATATGAAAATTGGAATGTAGATTGTCTAATAGTTTTTGTATTCAGGAAAATTTGAACTGTATTTGTATCTTCAGTAGTTTTTTTACTATTCCTAATTGAAATTTCCCTTTATTATAACTATATTATTAAAAATTGAACCAAAACGCATTGAAGTTTTTAGTTTTGTAGAACTAAAATAGTAAAAAGTATAAAAAAGAACAGTGAAGGAAGTGTAAAAATGGCATACAAAAGCAAACAAACACAAATACTATATCCAATATTCTTCAAAGCAGGGCACACCGAACTAGCTAGTCTCGCCGCCTTTTTCTTTATCGTGCGCTCAGCAGGACCAGCTGGATTCATGCTTTGGTGAACACGAAGCATAACCGCCTGCTGCGAAAACGTCACCAACGCTCTCCTTTTTATCTTAACGGCACGAAATTCACAGAGAATGTAAAGAAAGACTTGCTTGACAAAAAGAGCTTCTCCGCAAGTTAACGCGACTCCTATTGGCTGAGTTAGTTACATGTAAATTCGTGTAAAATCGATAGAAATAAGAGGCGAAGCCTTGAAAAAGAAAGGCTATCACTCTTCGCATTTTTAATACTTCTCCACGAAAATTACAGAGAATAAAATATAGGGTTTCCTTGATCGAATGAGCCATAGCTGAGGTCTCTACCATTACGCATTGCGGAGAAATCGTTTTTTTAGATTTGCACCCATTTATGTGCAACGCGGGATACCATGTTTTCCCACAAACTCGCGATATATGGCGACGGAAAGAGTTAAACACAACAAACATATTTCAACCAAATGATGTTTTTTTGAATTTATGACAAAACAACAAGAACAAGAATATGGTCCAAACCAGACAAATTCTGTGTCTAAAGTT
>CH003245.1:1849705-1866157 GCA_000149265.1 Ciona savignyi | reverse complement strand
GGGGAACTTTCTGAAACATTTCAAGGATTAAATTCCAGTAATCGGGACGTACCCTAATACAATAGTGTGATTGGGTCCATGCTAGCGCCAAGACCAGGAATGTAGGCCATAGAGTGCCAGTTACTCCAGCTCCCGGAGGCTATCATAAAGCGGTCAGTTGGCCAGTATCCTGGCCATACCCTACCTTGGAATATGGGCCTTCTATGACCTAAATTCCTGGTCTGGTGGCTACTGCGGACCCGCCCATATTAATGTAATAGCATACCTTGAATTCATGTTTATATTAGGGATAAATATAAATGTATTAATACAGTATTTAGAAAAAGTTGTTTAAACCAAAGAAAATTACTAAACACAATTGCAGTAGAATCATACTTCACTTTTTCAAAAAATGCAGCCGTTTTAAATTTTTTTAATAACGATCACGAGTTTCTTAACCAACAAGTTATTACAACCCACCCTTTCCAATGCATATTTAGCCTCTTGCATCGTATGTTTAATAAGGATGCTGATCTCATCTTGATAATCTTCCTCTCGGATGCTCTGTGGAATTAGAAAAAATAATTTTCTGCAAAAAAAGGAACATGAACACAATTTAAAAAAATGTAACTTATGATATGTTTAGTATCATATAAATGATATTATAATGATATCATTATATCATGAAATGTTTTATGATACGGTACCATGTTTGTTGATGGTAACAATATCCACAATATAATAGAATATTGTGTTATATTCACAAATCCAGATATTAATACTTACAATATATTTAGGTTCTAAGCATAGGCCTAGGTTGTGGCTTGTGGGTACAAAACAAATTTAGACCCTTAGTGTGATTATTTAAATTTAAAGGTGTGGTTTTTAATTGTTTGATTTATTACAGCATAATATCCGTAACCACATACCATAATATGCAAGAAAGCGATGTGATTCACTATTACACAATTAGACTCAAAATCACAATGGCAAAACAACAAGATTCCTGATTGAAATTTAAACATTTTTCATCAACTTCACTATTGCCATTGCTTTTAGGGTAAAAACAATGCAACATCAACCTGTTACACTCATGTATATTCATGCTAGGCATGTACAGATATGGCAGTGCCTTAAAGGAACAAGTGAAACGTTACTATTTAAAGTAATTTAACACTTACCGGCCAGTAGGATAAACGATTTGAGTCAGTTTTTTGTTGGGGAGAACTGACAGGAGTCAGCATAGTTTTCTCTGCTTTAAAACCTTTGAGACGGTCTGGATTTTTCCCTTTTGAAATTAACCACTTCCTCAACTTTTCCCTGTTAATAATATTGCAGATAATTTTTTTGGATTTTCCTAAATTGAAGGTGTCGAGTATCCCCATAGTTACACTGTCCAAGCCAGCTTCACAATCACAACAAATAGGTCCGACCGATTAGGTCAGTGGGTTAGTACATCGCCTTTCAGCCGAAGTGTTGCAGGTTCGAAACTGGTCGCTAGCGAGTTGGTTGTGTTCTTGGGCAAGGCATTTAACGGATATTACCTGAACTCAGCAGATTAATGGGTTCTACTAATTGAAGGAACGTGTGGACCATGCACAACACACTGCAATATCTCCACTAACCAGATGGTGCGCACGAGGTGATCTGGCGATTACCCGTGTGTTAACCTCCTAGGTTTTTTTCCTATTCAAGGGGTTAAACATGAATATCCTATCCTATCCTTTATCTCCCTAAGCATATACTTCCTTGAGAATTAACCTCCATAAAATAACAAAAAACACAAAACTTCCTTAGTTGTTCTACAGGGGATGAGCACAGATCTAGTAATTGTTTTAAATTATTATAAATGCTTTGTGGAAATTTATTATATTTCCACTTACATCCGTTGCTCCCGTTCAGCTTGAGTTGCTCTTTTCTTTGGCGCAGGGGTCTTGCTTCTTTGTATGTATGTCACACTGCGCACTCTGCTCACTGGTTGCACCGATTTCGACAAGATGCTATGTTTTGCTTTGGATTTGCATCTTGTAGTATTGATGGCGTGCGTTTTCGGGGTGGTAGTTTCTTTTCCACCCTTGGAAAAGCCCATACTGCGCCGAAGTAGCTTCTTAGACATAATTGCCTTGGAAGACATAGGAGTGGACGGTATGCTAACTGAAGAAATCTTTTTTATAGGGCTTGAATGTGTCGGTGATCGAAGTTTCGGCTTGACTACATTTTTACTGATGATGTTACCATCAACCGTTTTACTTTTATTGTTATGCCTCAGTATTTTTGAAGTTTGTTGAGGTTTAATGGAACGACGAATTTTTTTTGGCAAAGTTTGCTCCGTTGCATTTGCAATTGATTTCTTCTTTATTGTAGGTTTCGTTTTAAATGTTGTTTCTGAGTATTGAAACAATATAACTATTTTACCAAAAACTTTTTTCAAGCTTTAAACGGTTCCTAAAAACCTATTACTAAAGTGTCATTCAGTCTCCTTAATTTAAAACTGTCAGTCTATTAAAATGCTTACCCAGTGGCAGTAGAAGATGGATCACTTTGAAACCTATCCTAATATTGGACAGACAGCAGGGTGGGGGTGGTTACAAACTAGGGGGCTGCGAATTAACGGGGTTAATTTAAAAAAACGGGGTTAACTGATGGTAAAAAATAATCGGGTTAAACCGGGTCAACCGATATTCTTTAAAACTACCATCAAATCGGCACCGTTTTTGGCAAAAAACGTTTAGGCAGCCGTAAAGGGCAGCAAAGAAATAACGCGCGTGATTACCGGCATTATCGGGTCTTATTTATGCGTTACTTTATAGTTTTTAAACGTCACCTTAAGACACATAGTATAACTTTGATTGTAATGCGTTATATTGAGTTAAAAATCCAACAATCAGCGTCTGAATGGTTGCTTATATTACGTTGACAATCAAACAATCGACGTGTGAATGGTGCGTACATTGCGTTGACAATCAAACAATTAACGTGTGAATGGTGGGTATATTACGTTGACAATCAAACAATCAACATGTGAATGGTTGCTTATATTACTTTAATAATGAAACAATCAACGTGTGAATGGAGTTATATATATTTGAAGATTATTAAAACGCAATTACGCCCAATTAAATGTGGGCGGTAAAGTAACGTTTCAAAATATGAATGAACGTGTGTGTTATATAGGTTGCGATTTTAAGGATTCTGCGCCACAATTTTTTTTTTTTACAGTAAACACATTGTAAAAAATACCTTAATGAGTGAAAAAACCTGAGTTTTCATGTCATGAAAGCGTGCGTTTTACCAACCAACGAACAGATAAAGAGTTCAAAAAAGAGTTGTTAAAAAACGGTTAAACGGTTAAAATTTGACGTGACGGTTAACCGTTAATTTTTCGCAGCCCTAGTTACAACATGGGCAAATATTAGATTACCTCATCCTTAATACCAGGTTATTGGAGCTAAACTTACAATGTGTGTATATGGTAGAAAAAATGCTAGTTTTTGTTTAACCATTTATAACATTTTTATTAAGGTTTTGGTGGGAAGGAAGGAATTTACCTGAATTTTGACACTTTTTTGTCAAAACTTTCCCAGTTACATTCACCACATTTTTCTTTATGTAATTTCGATTCAATTCCTTAGGTTTCTTTCCTTTTGATACAAGGTATGCATTCAACTTCGCCAGACGTTCGGCTGTAAATAGAGAAAAGAAAATATAACATTCAGGAACGTGTATGACCCTGATTACCGGATCTGGTAATTTTTATATGGTAAGGTGGGGTATGTAGCATGACAGTAGCAGGAATGACATAGATGAATTTTGAACCCACAGCCTCAGGCTAGGCGACGCAACATTGTACTAGAAAGATACTGTGACTCCAATCCTAAAACGTAGATGCAAAAAAATATCTCACCCATTTATAACTACTGGGGATCTTTGTTGCCACATCAACACATATATATTAAGCGACAGACCATGTATATATATTAAGCGACAGACCACGAGGGTCTAAGACAGTAATATCCGTTTTACATTGAACCAGATCTAACGTAGAATGTAACGGAATCAGTATCATTTTATTTAATTATAATAGTCACTAACAGGCATAACTGCGATTATCATTGTGTTAGAAAATGCATGTAGTTTAATTTACAATTTTCATAGAACACAAATAAAAGTTTCATCTTACCGTTCATTTTTACAAAAAGCACAACGATCTTGCGACCAATTTTTTTCAAAACAAATGTTACAAATTTTCGAAAAATCCCTCTTTCCAATAGAAATCATATACCTTATAGATAATAGAGTTCTTCGACAATGCGACTATGTGTCTGGGTTTATTTCGCCAATATAATAAATATACCGACATAAGTTTATTCAAATAAAGGTGTGTTTAATATTTAACACTATTCAAACAATCCATTTAAACGAATATAATAATATTTTAATCTGTAAATGCCAGGCCATGTCTGAAGGAACACTGGTCTTCCCTAGAACCATATATTGAAGTAGTTAAGCGGTATTCAGGTTCTTCTTAAAAACGCGTAGCACGTATGTTCTAACCCATGGTTTTAAAGTATTTTAAATTATATTTACCCATTAAAGTTTTGAGAGTAGATTTGTTCAGGATTTATAGGCATAGTTTGTGATTATTTTTTACACCGACAAAAATAAATATATCCGAAAAAATATCACATGCAAACAATTCTGTCTTAAATTTCACATTGTTAGAGCAATATACATACTAGCGTATATATATTATTACATGGATTTGTGCAATGATTGTAAAATAAAACTTGTCGTTGGTTTGTGTTAACTTGTTCAACACTAACATTTGGGATTTCGCCCCTCTCTTCATACTGCACTCTAGTTCAAATTCCCGCAGAAGTTCTTATTTATATTTTGGTCAAAAAATTCATACAGTTTACACCAACATGGACTTAAATGCAGACTACACTGTCCGAAAGGCCGAAAAGAAAGACTGTAAGATAATGGTGGCTATGATCCGCGGAATGGCCGAAGAGGACAATATGACGGAGCAATTTCTTATGACGCCTGAAATTTTGGAAAGGGACGGCTTCGAACTAGACCCGCCTTGTTTTTCCTCCTTAGTTGCCGAAACAAAAGAAAAGGAGGTAATTGCATACAGTGTATTTGTCACTCAATATTCAACATGGAATGGGAAAATAATGTACATGGAGGACGTATTTGTAAAACCGGAACATAGAAAGAATGGTGTTGCGACCATGCTCATTAAAAAAGTTAATGAATTATCTGTAGAAGCAGGCTGTCAACAACTAAGGTTAGCTTGTTTTAATTGGAATACAAATGCAATGAAGCTATACAAAAAACTGGGTGCTCGTGATTTAACTGTCGAAGAAAATTGGCATATGCTACGGTTTGACAAAGAGATAATGGAAAAAATGTATGCAAAATAAAAACAATGTGTACTATGATATTATACTTAGTACAGGCATCTTACCATAGTTTTAATCAGTATTGGTGTTATACAGGTTGTGAAATATATGCTGTACCGTTTATACACCAGTATTAAAATATATGTTCATGTTAAATTTTGTACTATTTAGCGAAAAACTACAAAGTTCATTATATCATTATTTACTGTATGCATGGGTGGTTTTAGTTTCATGGCAATAACTATTCTATTGTAGTAATTCATTTCCCTTTTTATCAGGTATGTTAATTTTGGTGCTAAATTTATATTAATTCATTCAACATGTCTGATAACGCAAGCTCAGCTGACACTCGCAAGGTAAAAGGTAACACCTTCATGAAAGATTCGAAATTCATCGAGGCAATTGTTGAGTATTCTGAAGGCATAATGCTGGACCACTCCAACCCAGTCTTGTACAGTAATCGGTCACTCGCGTTTCTCAAAATGGACCAGTACTTTTACGCCATGAAAGATGCGGAGGTGACGATACGCCTTGTTCCAGAGTGGCCTAAAGGATACTACAGGAAGGGACAGGCAGAAGAAGGTGCAAAAATGTATGATCTTGCCATTATTTCGTATCAGGCAGGGCTAAAAGCTTGCAGTAATGACGAGGTTCTCCAAACAGCGATGAAAGAAGCACAGATTAAGTATCGACTAGATTTAGACAGTAAGAAGCGCAAAAGGAAGAAATACTGCGTAATTGCTGCTTTGTTTGGCGTTTTTATTGTGATTGCTGATATGTTTGGGAAACCCCATTACTCATTTATAAAATACCCCTGGATGCGATTCACCCTCATTTCAATGTCAGGATTTTTGGGTGAGTTTGTTGTTAGAAATTATATACAGAAAAACCATTTTATGAATCTAGCTTAAACCATTTCAATGTTTATGAAGATAGATCTACCAGCTGTGCAAATTGTAATGTCAACTGCACAGTTATGACCAAAATAAAAAATCGAAGGACCATTATAACACAGGGCTATTATCAGATTAACTAGTGCCCAGATTTATGTTAACAAACCTCATGGACACAGCTGACCTTTTTTTCGATCCCACCATCTTTTGGCATTAGTTGCTCTATAAATTAGCCAACCAGCCTGACAGCAGCTCTGGAAACTCGACTGGGCATAAGGTTATCTGACAATTACCAATGTCTGACGCTAACATAGCTTGAGCGCAAAGTTAAAGTCATCACTGTGAACTATTTACAGGTTACATATTTGCATCCTTTCTCCTTTCATTGGAAAGATCTCAGCGTGCTTCCCTCTTGCAACCTCCTCCAGAACTGATGCAAGAATCTGCCAACAAACCACCTGTAGCTCCCAAGAATCAATTCACTGCAACCTCTTCACAGGCATCACACTCCATCGGAGATTCGACAGTGTCTCACGCGAAGACGGAATAGTTTTATTTGGATTTTACCAATTTTTTAACCTTAGTTTCTAACTGCTAACTGCTTTCCTTTCTTTTATATTATTTTAAGCTTTTATATTGCAATTTTAGTTAATTTATTTAAATATAGTTGATGTTTTGTATATTTGAGTTTTTACACTGAAAGATATATCTCTTTAATGCCAGTCATTGGTTCAAGTAGGACAGACGTTATATCAGCCGGACCACGTACACATGGCAAAAATATGTCTCAAATTGGCGGTCGAGAAACAGCATGCTTGCAGTTAGACTGCCAAAGCATTGGGTAATCTGAAGACGTTCTAGCTAGATGCACATAGATTGTTGTGAAGGGTAGTTTAATTAGCAACACCATAAAACTTAACATGCATATTCTAGTCAGTTGGTCGGTTGATTATGCACACCACTAACCCGGTGGTTTAGTCGGAGAAAAACAATATCTTCCATCGTGTCAGCTCACCGACATAGCTTCCCGTTATTCATACTGTAGTAATCTAATCGGACAATTGCCGGTGCAACAACTCATCCGTTTAAACCAGATTGAAATTTTATTTACAGAGATTATTAAAGGACAAGATGTAAAGCTGTTGGAAAGGTCTTGAATAATACGACTTGGCCAATGCCGTTTGTTTACATTCCATTGATTCCGTCAGTGGGCGATAAAGGGTTGTTAGTCAATCCACAATCGTGCTGGATATTTGATATAAATTTTACATGGAAATCACGCGAAACATTAACAATCACTAGTGCGTACGTCACAAATTTGGTCAAAAATAATAAATGCCGGAATAATAGTTCGCGGTTCTCTGAGCAGCCATCTTTAGAATTCGTTCGATTTTTCCTGGTCAATTTCTGTGGATTTAAAGAATGAATTTAGACTTTGACATATTTAAAATAAATTGTATATACCATTTATGGGTCTGGCCGACTAAGGTACAAACGGCTAATCGCATTTGTGTCGGTAAATACAAACTATCGTGTGTTTAAAATCAAATACAACGTGTGTTTATAACTATACAAATGTAAGCTGGGCGATGTAATTAAATGGATATATTCGTTATTCATAACACGGCATCCATGGTGGGAAAACTGACAGTGAAGGATTTATTACCGGTTATCGTATATTAGTCCGTGGGGGAAATCCGTGCGTTGGAAAATTCATCACTGCGATCGTTGCCCGTGTGGACCAATTTTGCGGAAGGTATGGACTACCCACTTCCATTAGCAGTTTCTGTGTTTCCATATATAACGAGGTTGGCGGTAAAATGTCGCGGTAGGCGAAAAACATCAAAGACATACTACCTACACATTTTATTTCCAGAAAAGTCTATAAAGACCCCATATACAACTGAACAACATAAATATTGAGGAGTTTAATTGCAATATTAGTCGGATGCTGCTAAAATAAGTGTAATTTGAATTGCATTTATTTTTCCCATTTACGTCTTTGTGTTTTCCAATTTTATTAAAAAAGCAAAATTGGCAAGCCATAAAGTGGTGCCTTTTTTACCTTGCTGTGTCGGCAGCTTTTGCTTTACATCAGTTTCTGCATGTTTAAGTTTATCCTTCTGAAATTGGCCAATCTCTTGCATTGTCTTCTCTTGGGCGAAACCTGCAAACATTATGTAGTCAGTTGACCGATGTGTAATCTTTAATGGAGTGCAGCTGTACAGCAATAGACATAAATTAAAGTGAATTTATATTTCGAATGAATTAGCCGTCCATTTATCTGCTTTTGGTAATACACTATAGACCTGTAAATCGTTGACGCCCATTTGTTAATATACTGGTCGTCTGATAACAAACCGAAATTTGAAATGACAGTCGTATATCAGGTGAAAAAGAAAGACCTTTTACCTTCAACTGCTCCACTTTTTTCACGGGTTTCAGTGGATTTGAGGTCACCTTTGTTAAAGACTTCGATTTGTCCCAAATCTGGTCGGTCTGGCATGGTAGGGAGTTTAATTAGACAAAAAATTGTAACAAGAAAGAATCTGAAAAGAAAAGAAATGGGATATTATTTCAGGAAATTCTGACTTATCTGCATGTGCTTTCAACTGATTCTATATGCCTCTTTCTTCGATTAGGCATTGCAAATTGACGTGATGTAAACTCAATTGTGTTGACTGCTTAATAGGGTATACTATTTAAAACTAAACAAGTCATTCAACCGTTGTTACTATATATTTAAAGATTAACTATTTAAAAAGTTATAGTAATTAAAAGTAAAAAATGCAATGTTTTAATCGCAGTAAAGTTAGGCATCTTTTCCTTGTGACTACCATTCATCTAACCTGCTAGAACCCCCAGCCGTGCTCTGCTGAGTGGGCGAATGCGCTGACTCAGTGGAGTAGCGACTGGAATATTGATTCACGTCGTGTGCGCGTGCTCTCTTTCTCTATTCAAGGCCGGAAGATGTAATATCCTTGTTTCACTCCGCTTCTATCTATCTATACCTGCCACTGTTCGCCACATGCATTTTTCATGCGAGTCTCATGACTCATATCGCACATAAACAATACTAAAATCGAATCTAAAAGTGCTGGCCAATATGATATAACACCACCCACTACACAAGAACTACATTTGTATCACAAAGCAATGTTTTAAAACCTGGTTTAAGAAAAATCGCTTTAAACTATGGTAAAACTAATAAACAAACCGCTTTCTTTGTTTCCATTGACTAATGCTGATAAAACAAGGTTCTGTGTTTAACGCAAAAACAAAACAACCGTATAATGATCACTGGAAATGTCTCGCCAGTAACCATTTCGTGTAACTGCACTGCTGATGTTCATAGCGTCACTTCCTTGGGGAAAAATCAAACGTTAACACGTCATATCCTGTCTGCCGCTTATGCTCTATTCACAGTTAAGGCAACTAAACTATTCAAGTGCACCCTATGAAAGTGAATGACAATTAAACGAGTTAGTATAAATTCAAACTCATTGGATTAAACTTTCGCAGCCGGGTATTAAGAAGTGTAACTTCCTCCACAAAGCGTAGCTTGAAATGAAACTTTGTTCTGGCAAACAAAGAAAGCTGCACCATGAATACTTCTGACTCAAAGCCAATGCAACTCTGTTGTGGCGTATCATGACCATTTGCTTTATATACGCTGTACGACCATTTAACGAAGCAATAAAGCGGATGAAATTACTGTTACGTATCTCGTATTCGGAAACCACCTGCTGTGTAATGCACCAACTGCGCATGCGCATTAGTCAGATAACCGCCCCGCTGCAGCCTGTTAAGCTGGCAATCACCAGGTTACGACAAAATAAACGACTGAATAATTTATAAACTCTCAATACACGTAGAAGCATAATCATTTGTTAATACTTCGCTACTCAATAACCAGTACAAATTAGAAAGCCTACAGCGCGCACTACAAATCCCTTTTTCAATACAGACAGCAATGATCGAGCGATCGTTTTAACTTCTTTTGAGCCGTCAGTGCTGTTAAATTTCCAGCGCAAAATGAATGGGACGTAATTCCCAAACTCCCCTAGCGTCTGGCGAACCGCAGTCGATTTAACCGACCAGTTAAAAAGTCGGACAGAAAATTAGGTTTTCGCGACGAAGACGGTTTGCGACCAGACGCGTTTCCGTATCCAAAATGACGTAATGCCCACATGTACGTGACTGCTGTGTCAGTTAACTTTTGGCTTTGAAGTAATATGTTCGTGACACAATAAACGTTAGAAAAAATTATCTGATGTTTCCTATCTTCGTCCCAACATAGTATCTGGAAATGCCGTAATTTGTATGAATAAGTTTTGTACAGAGCCCGCCATGATCACTGTAAAGCGTGTAAATAATTTCCACTAAACAAATAAATCAGGCTGTGGGAAAAAAACAAAGCTTTCATTTACCGATGTCATATATTATAAAGAATTTCGTTTCTCGTTTCGGCGGAAAAATTTTCTATTTCGGTTTATATTCTTTCTGGTAGCAATAATAATAATAATTTTCAGTGACCAGCAAAAACACATCAAAAAGTTCTACAAAGAAAGACGAAAGAAAGAACACACATTTTTGTAATACAGCTTCTATTATTTAGAAGACACCGACATGTCGTAAGTGTTTTAATACTGTAATAAAATTAAGTCGTTTAAATGACGTATTGCCCTTTAAAACCGGACTGTCCCGGTTCAAACTGGTACAAGGCAACAAAACAATAACAAGCAATCACTCAAATTTAGAATTGTTATCATGTCTGCGGTTAATCTTGGTGACGTTACTATTAATTGCCTTTTTATATCGGACTGCTTGATTTATTGACCAAAATCACAATGCAAGAATTTATTGTGCATTTAGTTTAAAACTAGCCGGAATAATAATTAGTCGAATATTATGACCGACGACGTTTATTACGAATTATACATATAACAATCACATATGGAAGATTTGCTCCTATTTTACCAAGTAATATTATGAACCAGTCACAGCGAAATAAGGTATACTTAAAACATACTACATAACACTTAAGCACTTGCGCAACAACAAAATTACACTTAAAGCCTGGGTAATTTAACTAAACGCCGTGTTTTACATATGTTAAATGTTTACCCGGTAAGCGGAAATATAGTCGAGTTCAACACAAATTCCCAAGATATCTGTATTGGTATGCGCATGAAACTGTAAACAACTTAGTTCTACCAGCACTTAAAGTTTAGCCGCGTTCATTACATCTTACCGGCTAGTTTTACATGTCCAAGCCAGCATTTTAACATAATAAGGAACATCTTTATGTTCATGCGGTCCAATTAAACGCGGACAGCTGAGGAATGATTTCGCAACAGTCCATTGCTATGGGTGGTGGGCGTAGCGAAAGTGTATTGCGACATAAAAGCCACATTCATTTGCGACTGATCAACCCCTCCCCGTTTTAAACCCACTTATTCCCGCAAGGGAACCTATTAATTTTGAAATACCGACAAACGGCAACAACCAATTTAAAATATATTAGTTGGGAGACTCAAATTGTTTTAAACGCATACCGTACCAGCGGAGTGTTATAAGTATCTCAAGCTATTAAACTAGTTATGACAAGTTTAAATACAAAATATATTCTAAACATCTCGTGTAGGCACATAACTGCCAAAACGACAAATGTGGAAACTAAGTGGCGCGCTTCTATATAATAGCTATAATGTATACCGCAAAAACGCTCCTTTTTTAATTGGGAACGTAGAACTGTTATTAAATTTCAGATTGTTGCATGTTCGTGAAGCACGTCGGCTTACCACACCAGTGTGTTCGCAGCAACATTTGGGAAAGTACGCAATTCGTGGCTATTAATTATTCATTTCACCTTTCAAGTATTGTTATTCTATTGCTGCCAGAATCGGGCTAGTTTGATCGAGGTACTGTAAAAGGAAAGTATAGTTGGCGGTAAAATTAAAACGAAACTTTTCTGCGTTTCGCTCTAAAATTAAATTCCTCGTCAGATGTTGTCGGGCATCAGTCGAAGCTAATTAGATTTTCTTCACAAAGATCTTAAAACTAGCGGGTAGTTATTTAACTTTCCCAACATTGGGGGCTGATCTTTAAATTTTTATACAACAGCTGAATAATTCAATGGCTGCACAAAACAGTTGGTCGACTGAATGACTCCGCCCTGCTAAATTGGAAGTTTCGTTGATTACAGCGTTGGAGCGAGATGGTATGTAGTTCCGTGTAGCGCACTGCGACCACACATGCAATTTTAAGCTGAAATTCCCAGCACTTCACAGCAAGACGTGTGGACTCCACCGACACCGCTCATACACGTTTGTTATTGTTATTTAAACGCGTAGCTTCCTGCAAACCACCGACCTGCGTATCCGGCACTGCATGTTATCTGCATTTTGCAACGGCTCTATTTCGATTTATCTATATCCGCAATCAGATTTTGTGTAATTTAATCTTGAGTAATATGTATCGCTAAGCATCAATTAGATGGGAATACGTTTAAATATATACTTTGGTAGGCATACTCTCCCTACAAATATAAAGGGTATAGTTTGTCGACCAGGACTGTTTATTTAAAGCGAACAAACGGAAACAAGCTGAACTGATTTAACGAGCATTTGCAGTGAGGAAGAAATCATAAGTAGCGAGAGAGTTTTCCTTTAAAACTTTAAAAAAGGTAATTTTTCCCCGACTAAGATTCTAACTCGTGATGGAGTCGTCATTTTATGTAGCATTTTTATTTAATGAAAGTATGTGTTTTGGGTGATTTCGTAACCATTTGACCACACAACCTACGATTGGTTAATAACCAGAGATGCTAGCATTTCCGACATTACTCTGGCACTATCTAACGGCCGCGCACAGGTTACCATAGAATGGAAGGATGGTGGTGTGTAACGTGGCGGCGGGGAAACAACATATACAGAGACGGATGACAAACACGAATATCATATTATACAAGATATTTAACACGGCCGATTAGTCTGGCGGTTAAGTGCGTCGCCTTTGATTCGAAAGGTTGCACATGCAAAACTGGTCGCTAGCTAGTCGGTTGTGTCCTTGGGCAAGGCACTTTACGGACATTTTCTGAATCCAGCGGATTGACGGACTCTACCAAATTGAAGGAACGTGTCCATCATATATAACACACTCCAATAGCTCCGGTAACCAGACAGTGGGCGCGAGGTGATCTGACGAGTGCTCGTGTGTTAACCCCCTTGGTTTTCCCATTAACGGGGATAAACATGAATATCCTATTTTACATGTTAAATCTAAGTTTAGCTATCTTTTCGAATAAACTTATTTAAATAGAAAAGGCACACAAACTATTATAGCTAGCGACCGATTCAGCAGCTTCGGATGAAATCATCAAGTGCTTATCAAACTGTTGTAGACAAACCATCGTGTAAAACATAAATACACAGGGTATTTTGTTGGCGTATTGGATTAAAATCTTAAAGATCCTTTATCACATATGTCCCTAACCCTGGCATGCAAACATTTTAACTCGGTCGGCCAAACAGCTGAACAACACTGTCAAACTGACTTGACGGAAATGGAAAGCAACTGAAAGATGGAATGACACATGGATAAAGAGATATGGTGTAGGGTAGACCCAAGCATGGGCAACATACGGCTCGTGAAGGGATTTTGATCGGTCCGCAGACTGTATCTAACCATACCCTGTAATTAAGATATTAATTACTATTTATGTACTAATCCGGTCAACCATCATTTATCCACATCTGGTCCGCAGAATAGATAAACTACCAACCCCTGCGGTAGACTAACAAAGATTTGTTTTTTTATACTTGGGTGCTCCTTAACCTTTATCACACTGCTGACCAGCTTAAGCGAGCCATTATTTTGCAAACCAGCTTGTAATAGATAACAAGTCGGGCAATTTATCAATGATCAAAAGGATTGGTCTATTGGTCTTGGCAACAGATTGTGCTACTCCTAGTATTGATAATGTAAATCCAGTGGACACACTGATTGCATTCTTACATTCCCCTGAATATATACAAAAACGACTTGAAGCAATGTTTTCCGGTTTTATTATTTAAACGGAATCTTGTACAGGTGGTTCATAGCTATCACCAGTACGTTCGACCTTGGAACCAGTGTCAGCCTTGGTGCTGGATGATTTCGCTGATCCTTCACCGTGCATCTCCATCAAACGTCCAACTGAATGATAAACTTAATAGTAAACAAACACGCCAGTCTCATTATTTGTGTATCAAGTATTTAAATCAGGATTAAATCATTCCTTTTCTATTTCCCCCCAACATTCCATTCATAATTTTCTTAAGAATGGGTAAAAAAGATGACAAAACCAATAAAATATAGTGGGCAAACCAATCCACAAGTTTGATAGCGGAAACCCACATTTCATACTCCAGATAATATAATTTTCAAACATCAATAATAATAATAATAAATATTTTAAATAATAAGTTTGGGTTCTACTGTTACGTAACAAAAGCCACTCACGGTCAAGCTTTGGCTTCTTGAGAACCTTCACTTTCCTTATATGGACATCGTGAAGAGGGTAGATTCCCTGGCAAGCTTTCTCGATATCCTTAGCGATGGAATCGGGAATGAGCTTGTTGACCAGCTCTCGGAGATCACCCAACGTCACCTCACGGGTCATGATTTCGATCATCTTCGCTCGGATGTTGATCACCTAGAATAAAGATATTGTAATTAGGACGAGTGAAGAGTCTTAAACCACATTACCAAATTGCCATTATCGTGCTCTTGTTCGCCTAACATTTTTAAACTCTTTTAGAATTAATCATTTTAAAAGTCTTATATTTATAAAAAAAGAACTATTTTCCCAACTATTCTTTGAATGCACAATTTTATGAGAATATCAAAGGAATATTACACCATTAAATTGCACATAAACACACTACTCATGGTACCCAACCTGTTGGTGTTGAGCGTAGGAAGTCTTTTTGATCTGATTGCTCCTGCGGTGAGTGAATCCAATGCAAAACATACGGACTTTGTATCCATCAGTGGTAGCAACATCGCATGATGCTTCGATCAAGGTCTGCCACTTCTTAACCATGGAGCACAACTTGTCTCTGTGTAGAAAGTTCTTTTTGTTGATATTTAAGGTCATAATCGCGTTGATTTAAAAAAAACTACAGATTTCGAAGATTAGTACTACTATGACCATCATTTTGAATTGCAATAAAGCAGGGGTTGACAACTTTTTGCATGCAGTGTCCAGTGTGTAATTTTATGAATAAATCATTATAAAAGCAACTTTGCATGCAAACCATTGTATGGTTTGCATATTCAACTAATTAATTTGAATATTAGTAATGAATACTGAGGATTTGCATGCTTAACGAATTTTAAAACTATTGATTTTGTACGGCCTAGACAATTAGTTTGCACATGGTTATAGTGGGTTTGACAGGCTCTGGAATAAGGTAACCAATGTATATTTAAAATCAGTTGTATTAATCCAAGCAATGATAAAAAATGCAAAACAACACAATAAAAATATTAAATAACTGTATGAAAAAATAAAATAAACCTGGTAAGGCTCATGCCATGGAAGTTGGTGAGGCAGTGCTTTCCTTGGATATCTTCCACGATCAGCTTCATCTTGCGATAAGTTGATTCGTCACCATGCAAATCAGCCTGTGATATTTTAAAGTTTTGTAAGTATATTGCGCTATGTTGTGCAAAAAAGACGATAGCAGCGCCATTGGGACACTATTACATATTACATAAATGAATTAACTCTGTTGTGGTTTTCCTCAGGACAGTGACTTTATTTTTATTTAAAATACAGAAGAAAAGACTTTGCTACATGAATGGTCTTTCCATTACTGGTGTTATGTTTAATACCATCAGATTAAGATATTTTTATTTACAGTAGCATTACACTTATGTGTAACTTTGCGACACACTAAGAAAATGAGATTTAAATGCCTGCAAAACAAGTTCATTACTGTCTACGCAGTTGTTTCCACATTGATTAGCAAGTTACATTGCGAAAATGAACAAATTTCAAAGTCCTTAGTTTTGGTTTGTAGTTTCATTAAGACAACCATAATGGCAAAGCATGTATAGTAACAAAAGTGCATGCCTAACTGTCTTATAAACCTGTCAAACACTCCCAGATCATAAAAACTTGA
>CH003245.1:1803492-1845438 GCA_000149265.1 Ciona savignyi | reverse complement strand
TCCTAAACTAAACAAATATTGTTTTTGACCTATAAACCAGTATTGTTGACACAAAACAGTGTATTTTGTTTAAATGTGCCACTAGATAGTTTTGACTGTTTTACCGCCATACCTCTTATATTGTTTTTACAGCAAAAATTTCTGCTATTGCACCTAGAATGTGTTGATTATATAATAAGTGGAAATATATCTTCAAATTTTTTTAAGATGAATGTTTAAAGATGTTTTTGACAGAATGAATACCTTTCAAAAACTATCCCTTTTGGAAGTCAGTCCGTAACTTTCGTTACGATTCCTTATTTTCAATCAATCAAACATTTATTTTTAAACACACAGAATCAAAATAATAAAGATAAATTAAACTGAAGTTTAACAATTAGACAGCGAGAAACCTTGCGGTTATTAAAGCGTGCCACCTAATCATTTGTCAAACCCAGAAGTAAAAACTTATTCACAGCGGTATCCCACCAAAAGCAGAAGAGTTTTAAGTTCGAAACTCGTCCCATAGCTAGCCAATTGATTCCTTGGGCAAGGAACTAATTGTACATTGACAGAACCCAGTGGACTAATGGGTTCTACCAAAATTAAAAAAACGTTCTAATTAGACACAATACTGCAATAGCTCAGCTAATCTGACGGTTTGCGCGGGGTAATCTGACGGTTGCCCTGTGAGAACGATCCCTTACGTAATCTTACAAATACCCGTGTGATACCGTGCTTTGCGTTTTCCATTTATTGGGATAAACATAAAAATACTATCCTTCTGTGTACTTTCTTAAAAAGCAAAACAAATTTCCCTCTCATATATTTTCAATCCAGGGAAATTGGGCAAGTACTTTAACCCAAGTGCGATGGAAAATTAATGGAAAACTATTACCTGTGGCTAAATAAACTTTATTTTTTCTAGTACCAACAAAATAAGACCCTAGAAAATTGCAATAATTGCTAGAAAAAATAAATTCGGCGATACGTCAGAGATTTTAAAATTGAAATCCTGCGAGTACAATTTTAAGATTTGTTTTCTGCCACAAGTGGTTATAACATCTAGATTTGCAAAGAACTATCAATACTTCAATATGCGGTCACTATATCTAAAAAAAGTTTTACGTCGTGATTATGCGGCCATCGCATAACCACCGTAAAAAAAAGACCAAACTTGTTTTGACATTCGGACAATCCGTGCATTGTATATAAGGATGTTCAAATATATATCACTCAAATTATTGCCTGAACCCAGCGGATTAATGGGTTCTACCAAATTGAAGGAACGTGTCTATTATATACAACACACTGCAATAGCTCCGGTAACCCGACGATGGGCGCGAGGTGATCTGACGATTGCCCGTGTGATAACCCCCTAGGTTTTCCCATTCACGGGGATAAACATGAATATCCTATCCTATCCTATATCCTATTAGACTTGGCCCCCGTACGGCAGCGCATATTGACTTAACTGCATTAAAAATACTTAACTACATTAAAAAAATTAAATTGTATTAAAAATGGAACAAACAACCAAAGCTAGGGTAATAAGAATAAACTAAATAATTGTTTACCTTTCATGTTCACTGATGCGTACAATTTTTCAAGCATGTCATTTTTTTAAAACCACATGTTACTCGATGTTTATAGTTAGGTGTTATTTTGCCGCAATGCCAGCGCAGCGATGCCTGATTGCACACATATTTTGTTTATATTTCTGTCAGTTTTATTAATGTTTAAATTGTACTAAATTATTTAATTCTCCACGAAATAAAATACACATTTGTTTAATAATTACCGTTTTTCTTACCAGTACCTGCATGCGTATTCTTATATTTAAGAGTAGTAAATATTCAGCATAGTTTTGGTATTAACATATCTTCGCAATTTAAACATACCGTTGTGCAATAAATATGGCAGTGCCAATTGAGCTTTTCATCTATTACACAAAGTATTTGTTTGTTTGAGATCGAATGAGTTTGTTATTAGTTATTACTTATTTAAGTGAAAGTTCCTAATACGTATCGGCGGTAAATATCATATATTATTTTTTCCTAGCTTACCCTCGAGTGGTATCAGTTTCTCTTTGAATTTTTAGTTAAAAAAGTTTTATTTAATTTTGTAGTTACTGCCTTTCCTATTTATTGGTGATTAAACGTTGAACAATAAATTAAATTGAACAATCTTAAAATGAATCTTCCACAACTGTAATTGCCAGAACGACCAATAAACATGGCTGTATACATGCTGAAGGCCTTTCTTTTGTAAACCACATTTGACTATTTATCCTCATTGTAAATTGTGGTGTCACAATATAAAAATAGAGAGAACTATAATTCATAAATTCCAAAAATAGGCTACATGATAAATTATGTATGTTGGTGTTTGATATTTCTTGCATGTTTTTTCAAGATTCAAGATTTTTATTTGGTCAGCATGATAATTTTTATAATAGTAACAATCACCATTTTTATAATAAATAAATAAAGAAAAAAAACACAGTGTCACAATAACATTATAGAATGTTAATCAAATGAGATTTTCTTGCATGTAAATTAAATTTAAATATCGTAAAAGTGATATAGATATACGGGTACCGGTAATACATTTTTTATCGCAAGCAAAATATAGTTATTACAAATAGGGTTTACAATAATCTGCCTTAAACCATGGAGGCTATGGGAATTACAAAGGACAAACTGGAAATGTTGGAACAATTCATTACCCTCCTTAAATTTAATTCATCATTTTTACATTCCGAAGAACTGAGATTTCTAAAAGATTGGCTTGTCAATGAGTAAGAGAGATGTTTGTATTTGAGATGATAGAAATGTTTCTATTAAAAACTAAAAATCTTATCATGTATATTATGTCTCTTTGTGTATTAACTTCAAAATAATAATATAAGTTTTAAAGTATGTGATGTTTGAATATATTTTACAAGCAATAAACTAGAGTATGGCCAGTATGGAAAGTACGGCAGCTGCACATTTGAGTTTTTTTCCCTGCGTTTTTGCACACTTGGGTAATTTCACAAACACTCGCGAGCTGACGGACATGTGATTATTTCTTTATACTGAGCGTACGCTCGGGAGCCAGCTAATATAAGAAACAAAGCAACGGTGCGCCGGCTCGTGAGCGTGTGTTGACCCGACTTTACGTTATAAACATCGTATAATTTCGAATAAACCTAAACCTACCTCTGGACCTCGGGTAATTTACTGTCAGTACATTTTTTTACGTAGCCGACCCTTTGGTATGTAGATCGATATGTTAGCAGACGGACACGAAAGATTAAGAATAGAATAATTTGTTTTTTTTAAGATTTTGGTAAAACAGTAATAAAAAGGAAATTGTGTGCACACTTGAAGTGTGCACTCTTGGACGTTTGCACACTGCACACTTAAATATAAAATTGATGTACTTTTCATATGGGTAGTGTGGTAGTTATTATGTGTTGCAAATTTTTTTTTGTTATCTCAGCCTGAAAGCAACTTTGCCCGACCCTCCTAACGATAAGTCAAATGGTGATAAACCAACGTACGTTGATGCTGCTTCTGGGAAACCCGCATGGACAAAGGAAGAGAGTTCAGAGTCGGATGAAGAAGAAGAGGATGAGAGTGATATTGGTTGGTTTAAATTTTTTATCATACCTGTATCAGGAAGTTAAAAATGTAATTAATTAACTACCAATGCTAAAAAAAGACGGTAACAATGATCACTTGTGGAGAAATGTGGAAACTAAGTAAAAAAACAACTTTCTGATTGTCTGTTTCTCAGAAAAATCAGTATAATATCTGGGATTTTACCATGAATAAATGGTTTTTAAAAAAATTCTTCTGTTCTATTTCATAGTTTGTTTTTTTGTTGTTAACTCACATTCATAAGAATATGCTTTTACATATCCTTGATATTTTTTAATTTTATATTCCAGACTCTTTAGGTTATGCTTACAAACATTAGATAGTGTGTTCTTATTGTGTTAAGTGTTAGACCTGTGGACCATAAGTTTCTGTTAGTACAATTTCATGTCTTTGAAGATTAAGAAATAGAATGTGTGCAGAGAGGAAAAGCGACAGCAAACTTATCCATTACCACCCTGTCGACTGTTTACATAATGGATGTTGTATTCTTATTATAAGTATTGTATTCTATACCGGTCCTTTATGTTCTTCAGAGATTGACAATGAAGGAGTGATCCCAGGAGATAACGACGCTCCTCAAGATATGGGAGATGATTCAAAAGAAGCAACAGAGGAAGAACAGGAAGAAGTGAGATCTTAAATATGTATATCCAAAACATATTTATCATACTTCAGGCATTACAAAAAGCTGGTGGAACTTTATAAGCAAATATATAATGATAATTATTATAATTTCTTAAGTTATGAAAAGAAAAATGCATAACGAATTGGCCTTTTATATGTACTTTATTCCAGGCAATGAAAATGCGGCAGTTAGGAATGGAAGCACTTGGCAATGGCGACAATGAAGGAGCTGTAACTCACTTTACAGCTGGCATCAAACTTGATAACACAAAAACTGTTTTGTTTGCAAAGAGGGGACTGTATGTTTTATGTTTTTTTTGTTTATACTTTAGTAGGAACAAATTAACAATTATAGATCTATGCTGTCCTGCTGCGGAAGCTACTTTAGAAAATTGTTTATAGTCGGAGTTAAAACCCTAAAAGTGATGTTAAGCTTATATTTGTTCATATTTGTCCAACATTAACGAAGGACAATTTTGCGATTTTAAAACAATATTCCTTGTCACTTTGTAGCATAGGTTTTTAACCTGGTGAAAAAGTCATAAAGTGGGTCTATTCAAATTAAACCATTGTTTTTTCCAGGTCATTTCTCAGAATGCAGAAACCCAATGCTGCCATACGCGATGCCAACAAAGCTTTACAAATTAATCCGGATTCAGCAGCTGCATACAAGGTTTGCTGTTATAGTTAGCTCACGAAACTCACCTGTTGACGCCATGTTATGATGTAGGTTCTTGGTAAAGCTCAAAAACTGCTTGGGAAATGGGAGGAGTCTTGCCATAATTTCGAAGTTGCGCAAAAAATTGATTATGATGATGAGATTCATGATCTACTGAAAGAAATCAAACCGAAGGTGATGTGAAATTAAATCTACTTTTATCTGTAACACTTTTATTTCCGTAAAATCGTATGCAAGAAACACTGAAAACAATATTTAGAAGTAAAGAAGCAAAAAACTCTGGAAAGAAACACGACACAACAATCTAGCTAAAGATATTTAATTATTAATTATAGAGTAAAACAGTGAATCTATTTAAACAGAAAGAAAAATCTAATGCTAATATCAAGTTAAAAAAAACATAAACCATTAAAGATTACAGTTCTTGTAACTTCCCGACTAGGTGCGGGCTCCTAGCATCTGTCTTTGTAAGAAGTTGCACTATATTGCATCATTATCCAAAACTGTATGAATTTATTCAAAAACAACATGGAAATGATGAGGGGAACGAAAGTCTTGTAAATAACGGTTTTCTAAGGAAAAAATATGTACAAATAAATGATCACAAATTTATCCTATTTAAAAAAATGAAAACAATATTTAGCAAATTGTGACTGAACAGGAGCCAAAATACATTATATATATTTCAACAATCATTCATAATTCCAAAACTTACTAACTAAAATTATTATTAGGCTGATTACTGACAAAAATGAGTAAAATAAGATTGTTTTATACTTTAAAGAAAATGTGGGAAAACGGGAATACAATAGCGATCCTATTCCCTCATGGCATATATATACAACAAAGACGATACAGCCCTCCCGGGATTGTGGTAAGCGGGATTGGTAAGGGCCCATTGGAAAGGTTAAAAAAGTATTGTAGTTGCCATGTTGAATATCCTAATGGCCTTGTACAGCAGACCTATATGACATGCATTCGTGCCAGCCTCGCAATCCATTTCTTCCATCTTTATAGTTCGGGAGAGGGAATTGGTTTGTCCCATTCTACCTTCTGCTGGCACAAGCTGCGGTAAATCAAACATGCCTCTAAAAAGACAGGGGCAGCGAATCCAAGCGGGTCGAACAAAGAATTTATTGTAGAACACTCCACAACGTGTTTAAGGTTTCATCTGCAAGGAAACTTTAATTTAAAAACATCATGACAAATGTCCCAATTAGGGATGCACAAACTAGAATATCGAATCTTCCGGATTCGAATCCCGTAGGATTCGAATCCAAATATTACGTTTATTTCGAATATTTGGATTCGAAATAATATACATTGCACATTAAGAAACGATAATTGCATGGAGTTCCTTTTTATTTCCATTGTACATATTGCAGCGTTGATTACTATGGATATTATAAGCGCGCAGACTTCCGCCGTTGCGCCGCAATGTCTGTTTTATAATAACGCAAAAAATTCCCTGCGCTTTTAAATAATTATCACATTAAATCGTCTAACCGCAGCGCCGCTTTTCCAGCGGTGTTTATTGCTTTGATCGGCGGTTTGACCTAGGGTTACGTTGACCTAGTTTCAATACAGGACCACTGACGCACTCCGTTTTTCCCCATGTTCTTCCCATTACTAAGTATTAGCTAGAGACAACAGTAGGCTAACATCGGTTAAAGATTTTTTGTCTTTGATCAGTTAACCGTTAAAAGAATCTTGGTTCTTGCACAGCCCTTGCAGATACATAAATATTTGGTATATTCTTTCCGTATTGTTGACGCTGAGCTGCGTATTAACGACCATGCAATATTTCAGCGGGGGAAGTACTTTGATTAAACAGTTAAACTCCTGGCTTAATCTTTTAGCTTTGTAAATGGTTAGTGTCATAGTTCTATCCGAGTTAGTTCGAGGTATAGGGCCGATAGTGACGTCATAAATTTCGCGCAACGGTAACATTTTACTGAAGTCGCTGCCTATGATTATAAGTGTATAATCACACTGGCCATATAGGTAGTCAGCGGAAGCAGGAATTTTTGACGATCTTGCCACTTTAACTCGAGTTTAATATAGAATAGGATTCGATATTCTGGATTCGAAATAACTATTCTAGAATACCAAGATATTCTAGTTTGTGCATCCCTAGTCCCAATTTACACTTAGTATGAGCTCGTTAAACTGTCTACCAAGTGACCGAAACTCTTTTTCGAGAACGGAGTCAATCACTTACTTACTATTAAACAGCCATTTTGCAACCTAAAGCAAGCTGTTGCTAAAAGACTATGGAGTTCTCGTGCCATTTGGGACCCCTTATTTTAATGTTGGTACTAATAGACCATGATCCATGCAAAAATTATTCATAATTACCAATGATACACTGGGCTCAAACTCACCACCGAAATCTACAGTGTCTTTTCATAAGAAAAAGAAAGCGCAACTTGATAAGGATGTGCATCAAACAGGTGAAGCTTCGTCCTATGCAAAATGGGTTGCAGTGACGTATTTCCAAGATCAGATCCCTGCATAAGAACCTTGTTAATGGACACGCCTTGGTTCTGGGCGGCTGTGTCGAAAACGACACATATTTGTCCGGTTTGTGAGGATTAGTAACAGGATAGTGCAGTAGGTACCAGATTCGGCGGTCGGTGATGTCTTCGTTCGAAGTTACCTTTTCGGCATGGCCCTTGTTGTCAGCCACTTGTTCTGTAGTGAAGGAAGCAACTTACTAATCAACGACAGCATAACCTCAATAGAATCTTTGGTCTTGAAGGAAGATTCAGCAACATTTCATTAAAAACCAACATATTCTTTAATCCTTCGGCGTCATTTTCGTTTATCACCGGGACACGCTTAAGAAGTTCCTCACAGCAATGAGCAATTTCATGCGGTTGGCCAAAGTCATCATACAATATACGCCGGACAGATGCATAACCAATCTCAGGTGGTTTAGAGGTAAAGTGAGATTTTTTACTTACAATGATAACTCAAATACAGATTCTAATATCATCGCCTTCTGTCTTTCTTGCGATGTGGATTTCAAATTGATAAAGAAATTACCAGTAACCCATGTGATTGCCGTTAAACTGCTCGATAACAAGGCGGGGCGGAAATCGTTCTCCAATATCAGTTTATAGAAATCCTTGATGGGCAGGGCTACTTGTGTAGTGGGCAACCCATGTCGATGGAATTCTTGGAATATGCGCCCTTAATCGGGTTTATATTTATGACTTTCGGGGATTACACTAGCGGTATGGGGTGGTATCCACAGCTTACCTGTGAAATACTTTGTTCTTGCAGTGGTGACGATAACTCTGCAACCAATCACGTGTTAAGGCTTTAGTTCGAAACAGCGCCTGCAAGCGAATATCATGTTGCAGTGCCGTTAATCATTGTAGCTTTGGTAATGGTGGTGAGGTGAAGTCCACAACCTATGTGGTTTCTTCATCCTACTGCCTTTGGGTACTCCAATTCTCATTGCTTGTTTAGAAAAAGTGTGTAATTTTTAGAACTGTAGCACGTGGAAAAAGGTTTTAACTTTTTACTTTCGTCTTCTGTTTTTCCCCCGTTTTATATTTGTAAATAAAAGAAATTTGGTGCTGTATACTACACGGCCCCAAACACAGCAAAAAAACACCACACCTACATAAGTAAATAAAGTTAATGCAACGCCATATTATAAATATATCTTAAGGTGAATTAAATTATAGTGATTAAAAAATAGGTAAATCTGTTTAACACCAACATTGTATTAATGTATTGGCAAAGGTTGCGTCAACTTATCCAGGATTAAAAAGCCACCCTAACAGCGGACGCGGCCAACCAACTTAGTAAAAATAATTAACTAGAGAGTGTCAACCACATGTTTAACCACAACTATTTGTAAAGAACAATTTGTATGCTATGTGTTAATGCAAGCAGGGTCCCTAACCACATTAGGTGTATTTTATAAATTAATTGGTCCCAAAGTTAAAAAAGGGGTCCCTAAGTCTTACATAAGTTCTAAAACTTTCAACCTGATTTCCTATGCTTTTAAGTCTAAATACTCGTTGATTACTCTTTCCAACCAAAATCGTCATATTTACCTTTTTTTCAAAGGTATTTTGTTACTTTTTTCATTTTTAAACAACATTTGTTAATAGTCGAATATTCCACCAAATGTGTTTTAAATTAAAGCAAGTTGTCATTTAGCATAGTGAAAAGCAGCTCAATTTCTGAAAAAAACTCAATTTAGTTTTGACTTTTGGAAATTCCCCTAAGTTAGTCACATCTTTTGGGAATTCTCCTAAGTTAATTAACCAAAATTTGGGTTTGTGCATATCTAGACAATGTTGTCTAACCCATGACAATATTTTATTGCGATTTTATTACTCCTTAAGGTATTTCCATAAATAATTTTTGTCTTTCTTCTAAGTGGTAAAGTAGTGGTATTTACATTTTGCCATTGATTAAAATTAGAGCAACGGTTAAATCACCCTGATTACAAAAGATAATTTTTGGAAAAAAAGTTTTGGTTTTTAACGTTCCAACATTTTTCCCTGGAATTATCACCCCAAATTTTGGATTCTGCATATTTTGGCCATGTTTTCTAACAAATGACAACATTTCATTGCGATTCCATTACTCCTTGTGGTGGATGTTGAGGACACAAAGCATGCATGTCAAGCGTTTGACAAAACAAAATTAAAAAAAGGAAACGGACAAAAACAAAAATATAAAAAGAAACGCAAACTTTAAGTCTTAACAAAAGTTAAAACTCAATTACACCAACGATATTGCTTGAATTTTACATTGATATCGGGTTTTTATTTTCTTGGGTTAAGTTTTTGTGGTTTCACAACTTGTGCAACCTTAAAGGCGATGAAAATTCGAGAACACGAAATGGCGCGTGAGCGAAAAAGGAAAGAGAAAGAGATTGCTGCCAGAATAAAACGAGTGAAAAAGGCACAAAAAGCACAAGCAAAGGCAAAGAAAGAGCAAGAAGAAAGAGAAAAGGTGGGTTTTGGTTAAAATGTATTGTAGTATGGTATATTTCGGTGATGCTCAACCTTTTTGAGGTCATGGAACATTATAAGATTGATTCTGTCCGGCCGGTTAGCCTAACGGTTAAGTGCGTCGCCTTTCAATCAAAAGGTTGCAGGTGCGGAACTGGTCGCAAGCTAGTCGGTTGTGTCCTTAAGCAAGGCACTTTACGAACATTGCCTGAATCCAGCGGATTAATGGGGTCTACCAAATTGAAGGAACGTGTCTATCATATACAACACACTGAAATAGCTCTGGTAACCTGACGGTGGGCGCGAGGTGATCTGACGATCGCCCGTGTGTTAACCCCCTTGGTTTTCCCATTCACAGGGATAAACATGTATACTTTAAATGTATCCTACAAAAAAGCGTCCAAGGAACCACAGAAGACTCTATAATCATGATGGTGTATTAATAGGCGGACGCTGAACGTCTACGAAAGGAAATGCCAGACATGTTCAAGTTTGCTGGTGCACAAGGGATGCCAGATTTCGCAAGTTTTGCAAAGCAACAAAACGGAAAGACAGACGATGTACAAGAAGATAAGATGGATGAAACGGAAGACGAACCGAAAATATTTGAAGTTCCGACGGACATTGACCTTGACTAAGGACAAATTTTGGTTAAACGACAATTGTGACGTTTAAATAGCGGGGAGCCAGCAAATGTACATAGTTTTTTTTCTGCAAGCTGCCCGCTCGTGATGGAAACTGAGTTTACAAACGTTTCATGTTTATGCGCTTTTTCGTTTAATGAAGTCGTTAACAAACCAATATGTGCTGTAATAAAAATCACGGCGTTTTGTTACTTTTAGATTAGAGCATTATTTGATGCTCCATTTACGCCAGAAAGATGCAATTTTATTTACTTATAAACCGACGGCGTCTTCCGCATTCTGGCTTAAAGACTCGACTATTGACTTTACTATTATGCGGGCTCTGTGCAATTTGCCTCCATGGATACAAAAACATAACTAACACTAATAATTGCATTAAAGTCAAAAAGCAACCCAACAACTGTGGGCACTGGGTATCCCGAATTGCTGCCGCACTTCTGCACTAGCAATACAATTAATGCCTATTCCAGTTCTAACTAGAGAGTGTCAACCACGTGTTTAACCACCACTACTTATATAACACATTTTGTATGCCATATATTCATGCTACAGGATCCCGAACCACTATTTGTATTTTATACAACGAGCATGTAGTTTGTTTCTGCAAGCATAAACGCATGGGTCCCATAGTTATCAAACCAAACTTCTTTTCCCTGTGTAGGTGAAAAAGAATAATTGTCTTAGATTAACGATTATTTCACTACAAATGTTTTAAATTAAAGCTTCTTTTCAAGCGTTGTAGTGAAATGTAGCCAAATTCCCAAAACAACTCGATTTCGTTTTTTTATGGTTTCCGGGAATTTCCCTGGGTTTAGTAGATAAGTTTCATTTTTTACATATGTGGGTCATGTTATGTAACAATTCTTAAAGTTTCAATATGATTTGCCGACTCCTTATTGAAGATGTTAGTGCGATGTCGCATGCCCGTCACAATCTGGTGGTTAAGTGCGTGGCCGTTCAATCAAAAGGTTGCAGGTGCGAACTGGTAGCTAGCTAGTCGGTTGTGTCCTTGGGCAAGGCACTTTACCGACATTGCCTGAACCCAGCGGATTAATGGGTTTTACTAAGGAACGTGTATATCACATACAACATACTAAAATAGCTCCGGTAACCCTATACGATGGGCGCGAGGTGATCTGACGATTGTCCGTGTGTTAAGCCCCTTGGTTTTCCCATTCACGGGGATTAACATAAATATCCTATCCTATCATAAATTAGGAACATATCTTCGTTTTTAAGAGAAAAAATGATGTTTTGGTTTTTAACAAGGGGAATTCCCTTAGATTTTTTACTCAAAATTTTGGTTTCTGCGTATCTATACCATATTGTCTAACAAATGTCAAATTTTCATTGCGATTCCTTTACTGTAATAATTGGTATTACCTTAATCTCCTGTTTCTCATGCCTTTGCTTCCATTTTATATGATTGCCTTATTTCAATGAGTAGCCTATCTGAACGTGCATTTTTAAAACTATGAGAAGTCTACCTAAACTTGAAATTTCAGAACTAGTTATATATTGATATTAGATCTTAGTTATAAACAGTTGCTGGACAGCCATTTAATGATTAAAATACTGTACGTGATACATTCCAAGAGTAATTTCCAAACGAACTTGTAATAGAAAACAGCAAAGATCAAAACACATAGAGAAGATAAACAATATCAAAAGGATCTTGATTCAAGTGCTTAACACTCTTTTATTACTATATCGACGGTGTGCTATTGATTTTGAGCAACTTATGCCATGGCAACTGTGCCTAAACTTATGGAGTATTAAAAATCCTAATATTAAAATATAAACAGTTAAAATAGGTTTATATTACCTAAAATATCATAGAACTATATCAATTGAAAATATGCATTTCCTTGTATTGTTATATCTTGTAATATGTAAGCATAAAGGTATTTGTCTTCTGTCATAGAAACTGTCCACTTAAAACGTTTTGTCTAGTTGTTTTGTTTACATGTAATGTCATGTGCTCCTTGTTTCTGTATTTGTGAAGTTTAGAAAAAAAACGGAAAGCGAATTGGATATATTTGTAAGAAAATTGTATCTTATTAGGATAGGATATTCATGTTTATCCCCGTGTATGGGAAAACAAAGGGGGTCATCACACGGGCAATCGTCAGGGTTACAAGAGCTATTGCAGTGTGTTTAATATGATGGAGTCGATCTTAATCTGGTAGAACTATAATCCGCTGGGTTAGGCAATGTCCGTGAAGTGCCTTGCCCAAGTACACAACCGACTAGCTAGCGAATAGTTTTGCACCTGCAACCATTCGATTGAAAGGCGATGCACCGCCAGACTAACCGGGCCTGTCGTAAATCTTTCACTAAAAGTCAAAACGACATCTGTTAACTACTAACTACGTCTATAGTTGCAGTTTTGCTTTAACCTAGGTAAACACATGAATTCTTGGGCTGAATTTAGATCGGATATACACTCTGTCGATTTATTTGTAGCTTAATATAAACGTATTTAACGTCGTAGCTTAATAGAAACGTATTTTGATTTGACTTAATTTATGTAAACCATGCAGACTGTACCTCATCAATATTGATTCACCATTATAATTTGTTAATCTAACATTGCAATTAAGCAAAGCGCAAAGATTAAAAAGTGGATCCTGCGACCGAATACAACAACTGGAGGTACCTCTTGTTGCCAAGGGGAACGTTATTTTTTACAAATTATGCTTAACGGATGGACAAAATTTAATTGAAACAATTTTTATGATTAAAACTAGTAAACAACACCCGTCAGAAAAGACTGCTTGTAACGATATTTGCGTTATTTTAATAATTATGTGAACTGAATGATTTAATATGTTTAATTTAGTTAAAATGATGCAATTTTGTTTTACCGGGTTAAGTTTCGAACACATGTTGGGCTGGCCCCCTACACCGTATTCTATATAGTTGGTATATGTATCGCTCGCGTTAACCAATAGACCACACGACCGTACAAAAAATGATGCAACCTCGTGTGAATGGGAAGATCTGCATTTTAAGTGTGCGAACGAGTAGTGAATTTGTGATCGCGTGGTGACGCAAGCAGTCGCTCTTTGTCACCATTCGCCTGAAATTAACCTGTCAAATACGGTCGTGTGGCCGAATGGTTAATGCGACCGATACATATACCGAGTCTTATACAAAAAAACGATCCTGGTGACTTGGCTTGGAAAAAATCAACCTGTCAACAGGCAATTAGGATTTTTACAAACTTCAAAAAATAACGGCGAGTTTTTCTCTGTCACGATCCATGTGACATGACCTGGATATAAAACGCCTTGAATGCAAAATGATACTAAAAGAGTACTTATGCACTACATAGGTGATCTAATTACTGCTGCAGAGAAAATACAAATATTTACATGAACAACATGTGCGCTATAGACAAAAAACGGCGAGGTCATCTTGATTAAGAAATGGGTTGATATTTAAAAGGAACTTTAAATAATCGAAACTGCAATCATTTCAAATTAAGCAATATCTCCGAGCAATTCTAACAAATCACGGACGGACGCCCTATTTAAATCTATAGGCTTATCAGAAGTAGATCGTTATACATCTTTTGTTTGCATAATCTGGAAACGTTGAAGCATCTGCAATTGTGCAAATGATTTGAAAAGAAATGTTAGTTCATGGATTTACGCAAAATTTTGAATATCTATTATTATTAATAATGCCACTAAGCTGTTTTTTTTTCTGAAGTTTTGAGTTTCCTTGTGCTTATATAGTAAATGTATGGAACTGTATACTAACCCACCCATTTTTATTTTGCCAATTAGATGAAATGAACCTGCCATTTCGGCCGGGTGTACGAATGGTTAAAGTGACCGATACACATACCGTATTTTATAAAACTCGACCTTAGCAACTAACCCGCTGAATTTTCCATTCCCGATTTTATCGTAATAAAAAAAAGTCTGAAAATTACGTCTCTTTTTATTTACATCCAAATTTCATGAATTAAAAAGCATTGGTAACGCAAATTGTCACAGGGATAAGCAATGAACTGCATTTTACGTTAAAAACTTGCCTAAATGTGTAGTTTATATAACTTAGGCAAATCTTCCAGCCATGTCGCTTGACATTGATGAAAAAAGAAAAGAAGTAAAAAATGGAAAAGAATACATAAAACCAACTAACGTTAATATTAAACGACATGATCAAGTAAATAAAAAGAAAACTGCAACAGAAAAAAATGACGTTGATATGAAACGACATGATCAAGTAAATAAGAAAGAAACTGCAACAGCAAAAAATGACGTTGATATGAAACGACATGATCAAGAAAACAAGAAAGAAACTGCAACAGCAAAAAATGACGTTGATATGAAACGACATGATCAAGTAAATAAGAAGGAAACTGCAACAGAAAAAAAAGAAGTTGTTAAAAAAAGTCAAGGCGAAGTTGAAAATGGCGAGAATGCGAACGAAACAGAAATGTAAGTTGAATCATATTTTTGACTCATACTATCGCCCTCTCGCAGGTTTATAACCCAGTGTATAGTATATTAACTGGTATAACCCACGACAATGTTTAAGCGTAGGTATAACACATATAGGTTTACCTAGGTTTACCCATGCTTATTCCGTCAGATTATCGCGTGCCCTTAAACCAGCACAATTTTGCATCTTTTTAAAATGGATAAAGACGTTACCGGTGCTGTTTTTGTCCAACTGATTAATTTGCACTGGCTTCTAATTACAGTAATGTCGTTATAGTTACCGGTATATTACTATGCTGCGTTATCGGGGACATCCAAAATAATTAGTTTAGTAAAAGGGGTGGTTAAGACGAAATTAACCTTAGCTCTACGCCGTTGATATTTACCTGGTTATTAGCTCTAACATGTGAGTTGAATCTTAATAGCAATGAAAATACCTTGATTTTCTAGAGTAGGCCGTATATTGGTATGTACCAAAACACATAACGCTTAAAAGCCCATTAATCGATATGTGTGCTTAAAGCAATGCTCTCGCCGTTGGAGTCTTCGGGCACACACCGACTTTTGATGCCGCTTATATAATACACTCTTATATAGCTACTTTTCTCTGATACGCGGAATATTTTTTAAACCCGTATATAGAACTGCGAGCCGACGTTGTTTCGACGTCAACCCCTTGTTGTATGTGCGTATCTACCGGGAACCTCCACGAGTATCCTCCTTACACACTAAAATATTAGAAATTACATGCGTTTTGGCCAACCAAAGTGGTAAGCTGAGTTCGTGTCCGACCGATTACTTTGGTTGATAAGTACGTCACCGTTCAACCGAAAGGCTGAAGGTTCAAAATTGGTCACTAGCTAGTTGGTTGTGTCCTTGCGCAAGGCACTTAACGGAAATTGCCCAACCCAGCGGATTAATGGTTCTACTAAATTGTTTCAATCATACACAACGCACTGCAATGTCTCCGATAACCCGATGGTGGGCGCAAGGTAATCTGATGATTTCACGTGTGTTAACCCACCTGTTTTTTTCCATTCACTGGGATAAACATGAATAGCACATTATATCATATCACATATCATGCCACATGTTGGGCGCCAACGGACAAGAGTTTGCTTCGTGAGTGTGCCCCTATACATAATCGCGATGTAATCTGAAGATTGTCCTTATTATGATAACGCCCCTTGAGTTTTTCCGTTCATGATGCATTGTGTGACACATAGGGGATTTTCCATCGAGTGGTTACCGCGGTTTTCATTCACAAACCGGCTCACGTGGCGGCTTGAATACGCGCGCCTACTTGGAAAGGAAGTGAGTGCAATATGAGTTTCTCTGTTTAACGGCTGAAACAAAAAGCGAGCTCGTAAACACAGAGGCACCATCAGGTCCTATTACTGTTGTCAATTTATAATAATAGAAGTACTGGTGAATCGATAAAACAGCAGCTGCAGAAAAAAACTGTTTATAATATGGGTTTTGTGCTGATAATAAGTTGGTGGTGTATTGCGAAGTTTATTAATTTAATAACATGTTTTGATGACAAAAATTAAAAAAAAATGTAAGTACGTCTTATAAGCAGTTTTGTATCAAATATTTAAGAAACTGAGTGCGCCCGGCGTCTGTGAAATTGCTACTCCTCTGTTGGTAAACAGTATCGGTCGTGAAATTGTGGAAAATTGGTTGCGCTTTGAAACAAAATCACATACCACCGCTGTTTTCCATATTGTAACATATATACCTCGTGTTTAATGGAAGCCAGTTTTCGCAAGGACAGATGGTAGAATATGTCATAGGATATAGTGAGTTGTTTTCTTCGGAGCTCAAGTAAACAGATCATGGAAAAACCATCTCACGCGAGTTTTCCCACCCGTCCATTGATTGGGTCTGTGTGTTGAAATCGATGAGTAAATGGCTTTAATCAGTGGAGGTTTCTCTGTAAGTTTCCATTGTGGTAGATACTCCACGTAAGCAGACGGAGGGCGGCAGTCCAGTCTGGTGTATATAGGCCTATAAATAGCGGGAGGCCGATTGTCGAATATACACGGATACCATAAACCATATATCCAATCGGCATAAAATAAACTAGCGTATGGTATATTTAGAATTTATGGTAAAAAACCTTACAAATAGAATTGTAAAGAGGTAATATCCAGTTACCCTAAATAGCGTGTCCTACTGTGTATTTGGAGAAGAACGTGTAACGGTAACAAGGCGAAATATTTTACGGTGAATGGATCTGAATTCCGTTGTATTACCCAAAGGGTGACCGACATCCATTGGCGTTGACTTTGTTTCGTTCTATGCGTCACTTATGAATTCCGATCTGATAAACTCATGGGTCAATCTTAGTGTTTGGTTAGCGCCAACCCGATTAACAAATACCATTTGGAAGAGCGTAATAACCAGGGTTGTCGACAAGCTCGTATGTTGGGTTTTGGGACAGGAACAGCTGCTGTTGGCATAATCTTTTAAATTTATTCAAGAAAAGGCAGTCGCGGCTTTAGGAAGCAAACATCTGCAGTGAAAAAGCAGTTTTTGACTACAGTGGCTCACTGTAGAAAAAAGAAAAGTAACTTTTTATTGTGGGATTTCTTTAATGTATATTTTTATTTTCAAAGGACATTAGATATTTCAGTTAAAAACTTTGCATTAATTATTATCTTACAACGTTTTCTTAGTGACGAAACAATGGCAGCCCACACTAGTGACGCATTCATCGCTGGCTGGGTAGGAGGTGGGTGGAAGTTTGTATTTAAATATTTGCCTCTGTATAACACGTATTACTACTATACAAGTTACTACTATACGTATTACTACTATGCTTATTAAGTATGCGTGGTACGGTAGTATATAATGATAAAGAGAATAAAAGGAAAACAATGTGTATTTCCTCTACTTGTCAGGATCCTTTTGTAAGACGATAAGTACCACCAATATGGAATCAGTGTAATATATTTAACTTAAGCATTTGTTTTGTTTAAAGGTAAAACCCCGTATTGAGGAAATAAAATAACACCATTAAAGTTTAATTAAGGGGAAGGGGTAACATTATTAAAGTTTTTCACCCAGACCGAATAAATGTGTGGGAATAATATTTTATATACAACACATATGAAACCATGAGTTAACAAAGCAGATCCACTGTCGGTCTATTGTGGTATGGAAGGCATAAGTAAAATTATAAATCGCAGTTTACGTAAACATAAAAAAATCAATATCAACTAAAAACAATATAAGTAATTTGTGTAATATTTAACAAATAACCACATATACGACAGAATATACTATAGAATTTACATTTGTCTGAAATTTCGTATTGCCCGTGTTGACGAATTTGAACACAGTAGAACATAGTGAAATGGACTGAGTTACGTACATTAGAATTTAAACTATTGCAAATATTCGCAATCTTATACGGACTTCAATTTTCAAATGGAAAATTCCGTACGCGATTGAAAGAAGTGCTTTCATATAAAGTTCTGGAACCGAAATTGTGCATGTAATTATTGATTTATCGAAACTAGGCTGTTAGTCGTCCAGTGCCTATCGAGTGGCCTAGTTTCTGTGCTCGGGGGATCTACTTTTTATTTTGTGTATTTAACTCATTTAAAAATGGCTTTAAACTATAAACGAAAGACAATTACAATAAAATTGCAATGCATTTTATTATTTTCTTTATGTCGAATTCGTCTTCGAGTTATCGATTTTTAAATTGGGCATACTGCCACAGTACGGTGTGCAATTTCTCCTGTGTCACCAACGAAAATCACAGGAGACCAATCATTCTTGCGAAGTGTTCATCGTTATTTTGACTTTTTAGAATTTAAATTGGAATTAGTATAAACTAGTTTAAAAACATTTCTTTTGCATTTTCTGCACTCGTTTACGATAGAACAACACAGCGGAAATAAACAAAAAACGCCGATTTTTTTACCCATTAGTTTAAAAGCTGCCTAAAATCGTTCTATTTTATTAAAGGTTTCGCGATCCTTATTATTAAATTCTCATGGTATGGTTGTATAGCAGTGTTCTTTTCTGACCTTGATATTTATTCCAGGTGCCGCGAGCGTCCTTGTGAGCCATCCGCTTGATACAGTGAAGGTTGGTATGTTTCGGAGATAGATATATATGAACGTAAACATAACGGCGTCGATTAGGACGGTTGGTTCGCGTGCCATACAAAATTATAAAACGAAACCTTATTTGAATTAAAATTTATTGGCTGTTTTTTTTTCAAAACAAAATCTAGAAACTATTTCAGCTTTATCTTCAAAATGTTACGTTTTTTTAACTAAAATTATCTTTAGCCTAACTTATATAGTTTTAGAAAGAAAATATGCATTGCAATTTTGATTACATTTAAACAAATACCCTGAGTTAATCGTATATGAAAAATAAATCAATTGTTTTAAGCCGCTTACAAAACATCCCACGGATGTTGCTATAGGTACATTGTACATTGCTTAAAATAACCCTTTTATACGAATATCTTACATATTTTATTTATTGGCTTGCTGTTAACGATGTCAAATCCAAAGAGTTATGTATAAACACTTGCTTAACCAACGCGTGCAGCAGTTGGTTTTAAAACACACATAAGCAAGATTAATTGTTTTTGTGATAAGAGGAATGGAAACAGACAATATGTAGGGACGTCATAGGTGGTGTATCGTGTACAATGTGACATGTAGCTTAAACTTGACAGACAGCACATACTATGTTCTCTTTCGTGACATATTTTGTACCCAAGTAGCGTAAAAATAACTTTAAACACGAAAATTACAGCAAAACTAACACAGTGTTAATGATGTAGTGGTAATAAAGGTTAAAGTTAATAAAACGGGTCTATACAAAACGCGAATTTTAAATTACGTATTTGCGTTATTCAAAAGAAATTTGAGACATTCTACATTTTATCTATTGTATAAAAGTTTGGTACCCAAGAACACAGCCACGAAGGCAGTGGTTAAGATTGTTAAAGTGATGATGATCCATTCTTCACGTCATACCTTTGCACCTGTCCCAAATACCACGCGACCGGATATACGTGCCAACGCATGCATGGTCGTTGCAAAATTCTATAAAGTGGAAAAGTGTAATTAGATTTCTTTATAACTTGTGCTGTAAAACCAATTTGTATCCTTAGAAATGCGGGAATAATACATAAGCGGAGACTTACAGAACTATAGATCTGACTGCCCCCCTGCAGTTCGGTCGCTGACGATGCTATTGCATGTGCGTTTTTTATGATTGTATAAAATTCGAAATTCGGCTCGTGCAAGTTTAGTATACCATAGTTCGAAATGATGAATGCTGGGTTCTTCAGGTGCGACTGCAGACCAACACAGCGTACAAAGGAGCCATGGATTGCGCAATCAAAACATTCACAAAAGAGGGCGTAAGGGGGTTCTACAAGGGCATGTCGTTCCCATTGGCATCGGCCGCAGCATATAATGCTCTTGTGTTCGGGATTTACAGGTGGGTTGAATCGCGAAAAACTCAGCGCCAGTACTCTTCTATGGTTCCATTCAAAAACTGTTTAAACCAGTCCCAGTTTAAACTGAATTTATTAAAAATACTAACCATTGCATTCTATAAATTTCTAATTAAGGAAAGGTTAACAGCACAACAAAATGCTGCTGTTAATGAGTGGTGCATATAAATGATCACTAATTAAACCGTTTTGACCATGCAGATGACGTGAGAAAAGCGCAGCTATGACTTTATCAAAAAAATATACGAGGTATTAAAACTATAGCCTTGAATACTAGTTGTAAACACGTATATTTGGTTGGCATCATGTTTACAAAGGCCCTACACGGCCATTCGCCCGCTTATTATTCTATGTCCCAGTAATTTATTTCCCAATTAAACGTTAACGACAACGGAAACCATAGTAGTTAAATAAATGATTGACGAAAGCTTTTCCAGCCAATGAAAACACCGATTTTTTTCCCACCAGCAATACGACCAAGCTTTTATGTTACGTTCGCTATGGAGACAGTGGCGAAGTTCCTCGCTGTAGCGATATCTTCATCGCAGCAATGGCGGCAGGAGGTGTATCCGTTTCAGTGGGAACGCCCATCGACCTCATAAAGGTATTGGACCAGATTTGATAACAAATATTTGGACAGTAACCGATATCTCTGTATGTGTAGGACATTTGGCGTAGTAAACAAGCCTGGGTTGGAGTAATCTGGCCGAGGTCAATGATTACATCGTATACACTAGTAACCTATAGCGTCGCGTGTACAAGAGATTTGCGAAACTGACAGATCTGAGTTTCCATGCCCGCTTTAAACTGTACCATTTTAAAACAGTTTTGTTTCGGTAAGCAACTACTGGTCTGCGCCCATCGGTGGTTATCGCAAGCGGATGCATTGGATATAACTTTAGTATTACTTGGAACACATGCTGTGCTATTTCCGCGATCCACCGGTTAACAATCACTTTTTTAGATTCGACTGCAAACGCAGACTGATGTGAAGAAAGTAATCAAACCTTCGAATGTGATTTTACCGCTTTCGCACACACGTAAGTTACCTGCAAAATCTTTTTCATGGTGGCCTTTATACAACTGGAGCGGTATATATGTGTATTTAAATTAATCAAAACATAAATACTTAGTCGGTGGGAGATTGGGAGTCCAGAGCTTATTGTGCATGTAATTTATAAAAGTCATGTGTGCTCAAATATAACGTAAAAAAAGAGTTACAATTTAATTCAAAATGCTTTTAAATTTGCCGTAATCCTGGAATTTATTTTCAGTCAACGTGAGAGGCAGCTCAACGCGCGCGCTGGCGACGTCTGCTGTCGTATCATCGACCGTCTCGCAGGCCAAATTATATGCTGGACCAATAGAATGCGCTGGCGACATCTACCGGCAACACGGTCTGAAAGGGCTTTACCGCGGGGGTGCAGCTATGCTAATGAGAGACATACCCGGTTATGCTTTATACTTTATCCCATACGAACTTATCCGCGCAATACTCACACCAGAGAATGGCCGTCCAGGTGTTGCGAGCGCTCTGTTAGCTGGAGGATTGGCGGGAACCTTATCATGGGGCTTAATGAATCCAATGGACACAATAAAAAGCAGGTATTCTAGACGTGAATTTTTATCTCCAGGGTGGTAACAAATCAGTTCTAACTAAAGTGGAAAACGTACAACTTAAGCTACTAAATGGTGATAACATTGGAGTATGTTAATTCGATGGCGACATTGTCACATTTGTAACTCAACCATCCCCTCGGTTCAGGAAACTTTCGCTAGGTGCCTTGCTTTAGGACACAACCGACCAGTCAGCGGCCGGTCTCAATGTCCTACGATATACGAATGCGTTAACCCCACGGATGTTGCTATAACATTTTGTTTCCCAGGCTGCAAGCCGACATCGGTGTAAAGACGCAAAAATACGAAGGCGTGATACATTGCCTGCGGTCAAGCTACAAAAGCGAAGGCTACTCCGTTTTATTTAGGGGCATGGGGATGAACGCTCTAAGGGGATTCCCCCAAAGCGCTGCCCTGTTTTTCGGTTACGAAACCGCCGTGTCATCTATTCTGCGTTTGCGAGGGCAGTAGGGATTTTGTAAGGGTCGTCAATGCCAGCAGAAAAGCCTGTCACAGGGCGGCCTGACGGATAAATTCTAGCGTTCTAAAATTATTTTTTTGCAAATTTTAAGTTGCGCTTATAACGGTCGCCCGTGGTTGACTTAATTTTTAACGTACTTTGTATTCTATATTAGAGTGCATTTTACGATAGATGCTATTGTGCAATTCTTGTCAGGGTGCCAAGGTGCTGATTTGATTGCTGTATTATATTTAGTTTTCCCAAAATTCAAACATAATTGCAATTACTAAGAGCCCTGACTTTAACTCTTTGCTTTTAATTCACACATTAGCCGACATGCAGACTGACATGTATTTATATAGCAAGCGTACTTTCGCCTTGTTACAAGAAACAAACACATATCTGCCAGCGTAAAAGCGAACTTAAAATCTGACCTATAATTTCAAGCCAAACCACCGCTTTACCTGTGACCTGACAACGATTGAAATTAGCATGTAACCTAGAGTTGTACGTTTTTACAATCCATTCTTTTGGTCCGTTATCTACCAAGTAGAAGGAACAAATTGTAGTGTTTTTGCCAACGCCGTGTTTATTATTTCTTCAATGTTACTTGTGCAATGAAGTTTCATTGTTTCGTCATAATCTCCTCATACGCCACAATGCAAACTATACGCTGCTACCAAGTAAGAGCAAACATACATATATTGATGTTGTTTCAAGTAGTTTTTAATAAAAATGTTCAAATCAAAACTACTGTATTTGTAATTTGTAAAGTTATTTAGACGATTACGAAAGGCCAAGTTAACATGCCTAAACAACGAGTCATTTTAAGAATACGAAACTAAAATTGGTATTTTTAGTATATTTTTATATTTTATTGTTTTTATAAATCCGTCCAACAAAGTAAAACGATTTTCGTATAAACTGTAAACATATTTCCCTTAGTTTGTCTTGATTCCAAACGTTAAAACAATTCAAGAATATTTTTGGTGATAAAAAGTTTCAGAATGATTATATATTTCTTTTTAATGGAATTAATTAAAAGTTACTTTTATTGTATTGACTTTATGCCATTTGCAATTCCCTATTTGGTTAGGATAAAATTTTTGAAGACTTTCATGTTTAACATATCAATGCTCGAAGTAACCCTGGAAAAAGCAATCGCAGTGCATCAACAAGTCGCTGGTGAGAGCTAAGTCCTCTCATTTGCCCTCCCAACTTAAGGATTGTATCTTCGAGTTATCCTCTTCATAAAGAAGCATTAAATAGCGCTTCAATGTCGTCGGCATCTTTCGGACATGCAGAAGTGAGAACTCTCGGGCCGGATGTTGTGATGACAACGTCGTCTTCAATTCTGATCCCGATGCCACGATAATCTTCACCCACACTGGTGTCATCCTGATCAATGTAGATGCCTGTACAAGAGGCAAAAGTTTGACTGATTCGCTTGGTTGGTTAGCGTATCGCCTTTCAGCCGAAGGGTTGCAGGTTCGAAACTGGTTGCTAGTTAGTCAGTTGTGTCCTTGGGCAAGGCACTGAACGAATACTGCCTCAACCTAGTGGATTAATGGGTTCTACCAAATTGAAGTACCGTCACTAACATGTGAATCATGAACAACACACTGCTTTAGCTCTGGTAACCCGACGGTGGGCACAAGATGATCTGATGATTGCCTTAGTGTTTGTCTGGCGGGTTAGTCTGGCGGTTAGGTGCGTCGCCTTTCAACGAAAGGTTGCAGGTGCGAAACTAGTCGCTAGCTAGTCGGTTGTGTCCTTGGGCAAAGCACTTTACGGACATTGCCTGGACCCAGCGGATTAATGGGTTCTACTAAATTGAAGGAACATGTGAATTATATACAACACACTGCAATAGCTCCGGTCACCCAACGATGGGCGCGAGGCGATCTGACGATTGTCCGTGTGTTAACCCCCTTGGTTTTTTTCCATTTACGGGAATAAACATGAATGTCCTATTTTATCCTAACAACCTTGGTTTTCCATTCACAAAAATAAACATAAATTTTCTATCCTGTCCACAAGTTAGGCAACAATTAAAAATATGTAGAAATACAAAAAAAACAACATCAACAAAAACAGCTTATCTGACTTTAAACACAAAAAATCTAATTCTCAATTGCATGTTTGAAAGTTCTACTTACATTTTCCCTTCTCACGTATAAACATTTGACACCAACCAAAATATGATTAAAAAAACAGTTCAAATACACATTACCATAACTTCACCTGGTTCAATAGTCACCACCATACCCGGCCTCAGTGGCGTCGACCTTAAAATTCCATTTGTATCGTGCACATCCATTCCCAACCAATGTCCAACATGATGGGGACAATACTTGCGGCCAACCTGGAAAAAAGAAATATAAAAAAAAGAAAAGGTTAGGACAGAATATTTTTTAACAACATCTTGTCAGATTATATTGTATCCAAAATTACTGACACTATTGCTAAGCGTTGTACATGTTGGATACATATCTATACCTATCTTTTGGGTTAAAACAATATCTGCTAAATACGCTTCCCTACGACACAACCAACCAACTTCTAGCTGATTTGATCTCACAACCTTTCAGCTGAAGATCCGACGCTCTATCATATAAGCTAACAAGTAAGACAAACTACACAAAATTGAAAAGTTTTTTTTCTCTTTTTATGCAACGCCACAATTACCCTACTAATTTAAGTTCATACTAAAAATACAGCAATATTTTCCATATTTTACCTCATAAATTTCGTTTGATTTCAATTTCTTTTTAATAACCCCGGCAGCGACCAGTTCCTGCACAAGTAACACGGTCATTGCGCCATAAATTTCATCAAGTGTTGATCCAACTTTGCAAAGCTCGATGCACGCAAGTTGAACTCGCAGCACTGCATCATACAATAGTCGCTGGGCAGGTGAAAACCTGTGTCGATATTTAAAGTTATTGTTTAACAACGTGCGACAGCAGAACATTGGAATTAACAAATGCTCCCATGGTCAGGTTGATACTTGGATCAACATTCATTTTTACCACATTTTGTATGGTCCTGTCCCTTGCCAAGGCATCTATGGCTATACGAAAATAGGTTGATAAATAAGTTATACCTCCGACAACTTAACTGTGGGCAAGAAGTGATGTAATGTATAGTTAGGACTGTCGTTTTTGAGCAAAGTGTGAAAATAAATACCCTATCCCACTTATAGTGTTTGAGCAGAGAATCAGGTTTTAAAAAGTAGAATTTTAAAAACACCACATTAAAAGGCCAGTTACTAAGCAGTGATTTACTGGAACTAAGCACTTGAAACCTCCCTTATTATATGACTAAATGTAGCAAAGAAAATATCCAGCGAAACAGCTTAGTAGTTTAGGGTTTCCCTTTAGCTAAAAGGGTATAAGATCGAATGATCAAGATCGAAACTGATCGAAATCGCTAACCAGTCGGTTGCGTACTTGGTTAGGGCACTTAGCAGATATGATCTGGACCCAAAAACTAAAAGGTTAAAACAGAAAGAACGTCTTAATCCTATACAACACACTGCAATAGCTCTTGTCACCTGCCGTTTGTCTGTGTGATAACACGCCATCCGTTTTCTCAATGATCACAGGGATATCACAAGATTATCCTATACTCTATAGTTATTTGGCAACTTAAAATTTTACCAATTTCATTGGTATGTTGTACATGTTATACAGACATATATACAGACATATATTTGTTCCCCCACATTCCTCCTATGCAAAAAATATCAACACTGGTGTCCCAAAAATCACCAACAGTCCATACTTTCCACTAACGGGCCACGTTCTGGTGATATCAGCAACATAACCATGGTATTCTGCACCAGCATCAACCAGCACCAATTCACCATCCTCTATCCGCTGGTCGTTTGATATGTAATGTAAAGTGTTCGCCCTAAAAAAGTTTTAAACGTATGCTTTATTACAATGACCAGAGAAATGGAAGTTTGTTTGACTGTTGGCTAAAACGTGTTGAGATTAAAACCAGCCCGTAAACCTGTCAGTTGTCTATTTGTGCAAAACACTAAGGTAAGGTTATGTGGAGACAAATATTCTGGAGATGTTCACATTAAAAAAAATAACTGAACTATTGACCCATATAGAATCCAAACCGTACACAGTTTAACAATAACATGTCTAAGATTGGATACTATTAATTTTGGAAATATTCTAGCATAAAAAACTTCTTTTATATGTTTTATTAACTAATGATAACTTTTTTTCATTTCCTCACTAAATTTCCTATCTAAGTCAATTTTTTTTATGTTCATTATAACAATATATCATTTCTATTTATTATACTTTTCATCTTTATAAATTGATATTTTTAAGGACAATATAACTTTTTGTGACACAGCAAATTAAGTATGATTCATCAAATCCAACCTCTCGCCACCCGCAACCACAGGTGGATAGGCAAGTATCTGAGCACCTCTGATCTTGCATTCCGTCTCCAGAAACGCTTGTATCACTCCCTCGTTTATACCCGGGTATGAAATTGGGATCACCCGTTTAAATGCCTGGATGGTAAGTTTGGTTTTACTTGCTTACAGATGTAATTTTTATTTTGATGATCATAATTATTATAACAATGATCATCCTAGCACGTATAACGTTCAGATTACTCTCAGCCTACATTAGGGTTATCAGAGCTCTACTAGTATGTTCAATTATTAGTTTAACTTTTGAAACAATCCATTTAAATCCACTGGAACACTGTCTATTAAGTTCCTTTTCTTTACCAGAAACACAACCTCAAACTAAGTGGTCAGGATTAAGGTAACATACTTATCTAGCCACGAACATATCGAGTCACGACATCAATCATTATCCCATAGCCTTTTAGCCAAACATACCAGGAATGTGATAGGTTACTTAAATAAATAACAAAAAATAAACATTGAATAGAGGGATTTTAAAGACACAATCGAAAAGTGGCATTTAATAGTTTAGCATAGTCTATCATAGCAACCACAGATTTGGTAACCCTAAACTAAAATACTATGATGACACTTGGAGTTTACCTCTGCCGATATCGATGCAGCTTTGGACATTAAATCAATTTCCTCATCCGATTTAATATGGCGGTGCTGGTGGATTGTATTTTTTATTAACTTGATGGTCATTTTACGGTGATAAGCTTCCGATAAAAATGGTCTGCAAAAGATAGATTATATTATCAAGTTGTTTCTGAGCAGAGCATTGAGTCTTAAAATGGTTTATAAGCACAAAAATTTACAATGCAAGAAATAGAAAAAAAAGCTAGAAATAGCCGCCCAAAAATAATAACTTATCTGTCAAAATGTAACTAAGTAGCATTCCAAAATGTCTATGGTAAATTGAAAAGTATTAGTCTTGACTCTGGAGTAAGATTGAGAAGTGCCAGAAAAATTATACAGAACATTTGGTACAAAACATTTTTTTATTAATGCATTTTAAATACCGAAGGTGTTCCATATGAAGATTGTAGTTGACCTTGCTATCAAAGTCGTACCAGACCGTGTATTTCTCAGATAAAAATTTAGACAGAATATCTGGCAGTTTCTCTATCTCCTCTGTGTGGTGAACCCCTGCAATTTGGTTTGCTTTTGTCATCTTGTAGGGACTATGGACGAGTAGGGACTTGGGGTAAACATAGCTAAATGATTTGTCCATGATCAGTGTAAGATAACTTAGTGCTCAGGGGTTAGTTTTTTCAAGTAGAAGTTTTAAAATACAAGGAGAGTTTGTCAAATAAAATTTATTCGAATCACAGCATTATACAGATAATTTAGCGTCCACTGAAAGCAACATTGAGTCTTGACAAGTTTGCAACACTTTAAACACCAACCTGTTAGATCAAGTGAGCCATCGATGCCAGATCGGGAACCATTCCACATTTCTTTCACCGGATCACGTTTAGGAACAAGAAGAGTGGATTTATGTTCCGGATGCGGTCGCCCTGGCAATGTTTCCATGATCAGGCAGCTGTTTGGTTCCTAGGAGAGTTTAGAAAAGGCGGTAATTTGCCTAGAAAATGTGTCAATATAATATATATAGTCTGTACAACCCATTACTTTAATCGAATTATGAGTTTATAGACACAATGGTGAGTTTTTTAATAAAAAAAAACACAAAAATTAAAACCATAAATAAACACAATTTAAATCATACACAAAAAGTTTCATTGATGCAGCAATCTTTAACTATTAAAACTTAAAATAGCATGTGTGATTTCAACTTAGATTTACCAGAAATCCAGACAAATATCTGAAGTTATTGTTTTGATGAAATGGATATGGAATATCTTCCGACATGTAGGCAATTTCCCCACCAAGGACAATAACAACGTGCTCCTGTTTCTCTCTCTGAAGAATTTACCATATTAGATCAAATATAACAAAATATCACTTGGTTTTAAATGTCAGTTGAATGACCACTGCAATATTACATCCCAATGTGTCCATGTATTTCTGAGTCCGTTTGATTTTAGTGCAGTACTTAGTATACAGAGGTACATCAAAGATAAACTTTGTACATTAGAAAGTCAATATTCATACATATGCAAAAAAAGTCTTCAGTTGCAAAGCAAGGCATGTCATTTACATTGTGTATGATGAACCTATACGGCTATACTTATCATACCATACACTGATACCATATTATCAGTTTTTAGTTATATCATGGAAAAACAAGAACAAAATTGTCTGACTTCTTGACCCCATGTATCTCCCATAGGTTTTTCATCGGAAATCATTTGGGAAGCACAGACTGTTGCCATTACAGCATTTCTTCTTGCACTATATTTCTGTTTTGTTAAACCCGGCGTCACTTCACCTGTAAAATTGACATATCACTGTACTTAATACTCAACCCTTAAGTGAATGGCATTGGTTGCTTAGTGTTCATTTTTCAAAAATCAAAATACGATCTCATATTCATGTTTATTCCTGTAAATGCGAAAACCAAGGTGGTTAACAAACGGGCAATCAACAGATTATTGCGCATCTACTGTCTGGTTACTGGAGCAGTTGCAGTGTGTTGTGTAAGATTCACATGTTACTTTAATTTAGTTAAACCCATTAATCCTCTGGGTTCAGGTAAGGTCCGTTACATTGCTTGCGCAAGGACACAACCGACTTCAGTGTAAAAGTGACGCACTAATCCACCAAACCAATTGGTTGGACTAAAATAACATGGCACTAGGTTTAAAGTCTCTTCTCTAATTACACATTTTCTGGGGTTATTGTTTAGTTTAATAATAGATCAAAGCTACTTCATAAAGCACTATGGGTGAATGGAATGGAGGAAACTATATTGTAAATTTTATTCCAAGACCCTTAGGCTTTTGGTTAAGGCCGGGGGTTAGAGATAGGGTTAGATTCACATGCGTCTAGAGACAGAACGGTAGTCTGATTTTTCTCTGCTGCATGGCGCTATTTATCAGCTGTACTAAAGCGGGGAGGAGGTAAACTACTAACTAAAATTACGGACACTAAATTTAACCCATTCCAAAACACTAAACTCAACCGCAAGACTAACACTAACTCTAGCCCCATGTTTATTACACCATTTACGCATTTTAAGTAAATAGTGTTTACAATCAAAAAACTGCAAAGAGATCGATTACTTTAGCCAATGCTTGGACAAATTCCAAAAATGCTCAGACAAGCTGAATGCGGCGTTATGATGAGTTTGTGTATAACTAAGAAACAAAAGAGTTAAAAAGCCGAAAAAAAATATCCCCGTCGGGGAATCGAACCACAGTCTGCCGCGTGGTAGGCGGCGACTCTTACCACTATACTAACGAGGAATACGATTCGTAAGTGCGAAAACTAGTATAAGCCCACTCAGTCGCGGGTGCCTCTAAATACTACAGGACCGCTTGGATCGCTTGGATCACTTAGATTGCTATGGAAAGTAATTCTAACCCTGTCCCAAGCACTAATCTCAACCCCAGAACTAACTTTAACCCCAACCCTAACATTAATATCATGGCTTTTGTAATTACGAAGTATAGTAAGCGATCCAAGCGCTCCAAGCGATTCAAGCGCTCCATGCGATCCAAGCGGTCCAAGCGATCCGGAGTATTTAGAGGTACCGCTCAGCCGCTTAACACTTGAAAATCGTCGTTCCCCAGATAATTCCAAACAAATAAATAGCGCCACCCAGCAGAGAAAAGTCAGACTACCGTTCTGTCTCTAGTCGCATCTGTTAGATTCCCTACTTTAAGATGCACATGATCTGTTTCTTCCCTTAGTGTTGCCCGGGGCTATAACAGGTTTTTACCTTCTTTCATTAAAAATGGATGTGTATGTGATGATGGTTGACCAAGCTTTCGTTTAACGGCGATTCCATGTGACGACGATATCTTTGGTTCTGCTGCAGTCTGTGAACAACCTCGAATAGCACATCTTAGGAAACTTTGTGATCGCCATAACATGCTACTTAAACGAATGGCCATTTTTAAAGATTTTACCGGCACAGCTAAACGTTGAAAAGGCAAGCACTTGGTTGATAAAGCTGCGCACGTACGCCTACGAAGGCAAGCAACTTTACTCAGATTTATGCAAGGGGAATTCCCAAGATTTAACCGAAAGTGGTTCAGAGCCATAAAGGTATAAAAATAAATACGTGTTTAACATGTCACAATGTTTGGGAATCTATAATTGATATAAAATGGCAAATAACAAAGTCGGTTAATATTACCATGGGCTACTTTTGTCACTTATGGTCGACAAATACCATTCTTCTTAGGCTATAGTTTTTGCCGTATAGTTTTTTGGTGATCAGATTTAATGAAAGCCTTCTGATTACATTAAAATATATAAGAGTTTTATTTAAATTTAATTCTGTAAACGGAATAAAAGTTTGAATAATACAACGCACTACAATAGTTTCGGTAACTCGACGATGGTAACGAGATAGTATGAGGTTTACCCGTGTAATAATGCCCTGCGTTTTTCAATCCAAGTAGTTAAACATGAATATATATTTCTTTGTGGATTACGTGTACTAAGAACTGTAAAATATATGTCTAAAGTGAGACATTTGACAAGAATGGATAAACGACAGTTACGACACCCTATAGCAGGATTCATCACAATTCAATTTGTAGAGGAAAGTGACGTTGGGCTATCTTAGTTGGGTAGAGTATAAATCGGTTAAGCAAGCCTAACTCTAAAACCATTTATTTGGAAATTACACTATCTATAAGGTTCCCCGAGAAGAAACTATCGGAATATCAACCTTTATTTTCAAATAAACCTTAATATCCATAAAGAGTCCTCATACAAATTCTCTTACCGGTAAGGTGTGACATTTGACAAAATAATATAACTTAAAAATGATAAAAAATGCCCCGAGTGAGGATCGAACTCACGACCTTGAGATTATGAGACTCACGCGCTGCCTACTGCGCCATCGAGGCGGCCAAGCACTCCACGCTGTAATGTGTAGGGAATCGCTTGAATCGGGTTTGTATTTATTTATGTCCGATCGATTAGCTATATGGGTTAGAGTTAGACCGTCGACTTTCAGATGAAGGGTTGCGATGTTGAAAGTTAAAGCTATCAAGTGTGTCCTTTGGCAAGTCACTTAACGGTCATTGCCTAAACCCATTGAAATAATGTTTTTTTCTAACAAATTAAAGGAAACGTCTGAATAACACACAACACCCTGTAGATCAGGTAACTCGACAGTGTGCGTGATGTGATCTGACGATAGCCGGTTTGTTCACTTACCTTACGTTTTCTCATTGACGGGGATCAACATGAATATTCTAATCTATAGCCTGTCCTATTTAACTCGTGTTGGACCTTTTTAAAGTTTACTTCTAACACAACGCATGTCTCTCGCGTTATCGCACCTCGCCCTACGCATTTGTCCGACCGATTAGCTCAGTGGGTTAGTGCGTCGCCTTGCACCCGAAGGGTCGTATACTCGAAACTCGAGTCGGATTTGTCCTTGGGCAAGGCACTTAACGGATTTAATTGCCTGAACCCAGTGGAAATATGGGTTCTACCAAATAGAAGGAAAGTCTGAATAAAACACAACACACTGCATAGCTGCGGTAGGCTAAAGCGGCGGTGGGCGCGAGGTGATCTGACGATTGCCCCGTGTGTTAAAAGATGGCGTATAACCAATTAAGACCTCTATGAACGGGCGGATGTGACGAGTGGTACCCTCCATGAGTCATTGTTTTGAAACGAGTGTTTTGCTGAGTAACAATGGTGGTGATTCCCCAATGTTTGTTTTGTTGAAAGCAGCATGTGCTAGGCTGCGCGCCGGTGTTCTCGTTTAGCTGTAAAGTTTTGTAATCGTGGAGCAGTGCTTTGTAAAATAAAGGTGTTGAATGTGCATCTGCTAGCTGTTTTGTTGGAAAAAAGTTGCCGATGTACGAAGGGGTATGGGCTCAAAATTTTTAAACAAAATTTTGTAGGGTTTTGAGTTTAGGTTGAAGATCCAAGCTTCAATTTTAAATTGTGAAAAAATCTAAGACTTCCTATGTCAGGATTTTGAGTGACAGTCGTTTTTGTGAGGTCAGTTTGCATTGGAGAGACAGGGAAAATAATTAGTTGAACGCCTCCTAAAAACCAATTGGTTTCCCATTTACGGGGATAAATATAAATATCCTATCCATCAAAAAATAATTTGTTAGCATGTGGACAACACCAAGTATAAAAAATAAAAGTTCTGTTTTTAATTAGGTGTATAATTTATTTAGTCCCGGGCCTAACAAAGATATTTTATATGTAACTTTACCAATACTGCTGGATAACGCACGATAGCTTACTCAGGAATAGACGAACCGAATCATTACCTAATTCATTTGTGTATGTTATTTGTAAGTAAGTCAGTCTCATTTATATATTCGTTCGGTCACAAAGCCACTTAAAATTGATTCATTATGTGTAATGCAATGCAACCTCACGGTAAAAACCAAAACATGTGTTATGTGTTGTTAACCCGAGTGGCAGTGGTATGTTTTAGAAATTCATTACGCTCTGTCAAAAATTCCGATTCCAGTAAATTCCGTATTCGTTATTTTTGTCTCTAATTTGGATTGTTTTATTTCGGTACTATATAAGTTTAGGGAAACATGAAAAAATGCAAAGTTTACTGAAAATTAAAATTGTTGAAATACCAGATTTTCGAATCCCAACTTTGCGACTCGGGTTTAAGTACTTCTTATAACATAAAGTGTTTTGTTTTTGCATCTAATTTCTACAGGATCGCTTGGAAGTTTGGAACCCTAACCCTCCAAGCTAAAGCTATCCAATCGCTCCTGTAGTAATTAGAGGTACCACACAAAGATTATTTATCAATCAGTAAAAGTAAGCAATAAAACGTTGACTTGGTAACTATAGTTATTTAGGTACAGATTATTGGCTTATTGCGATATCTGCAGTTTCACCGTAGTATGCATGTGGTATTCTGACGCACGACCTGGATGAACCAGGGGTTCTTACCTTTTTTGTCTCGTTTACCCCTTTCCGAATAAAAAAAGTATAATTTACCCCCATCTTCTTGGTGGCCCTTTGTCAAGAAAAGTAAAGCAAATCTTTTCGTTTTTTTACCCCTTCATTCGGTAAAATTTACCCCCAAGGGGTAAATTTACCCCTGACTTAAACGAAGTCGGAGTTCAGTTGTTAGTTTTTCGAATTTACATTCTAGAATAATTTACCAACTAGGATACCAACTATGTAGAAGACATTAAAACTATAAATAATATGTTGTCTATGAGGCCTATTTATGTGTGTTAGATTATTGTGTGTTGTAACATGTTAATTTTATTAAATAGAAAAGGGCCTGTTGTAAGATACCAAGTTCAATTGACTGCATAAAAAATGTCGAACCCATCATACAAAGCAATGCTAAGAAACTTACCAAGGGTTAATTTGAACAACCTTCGGTCAAACCCATACGCTGAAAAAAGGATACCTTCCATCCGTGGGCCCCATGCATCCGGCCACAAAAGTAAAGAGCGCCCCAACATAAAGGCCAGGATTGGATTTATCCCTGGCAAGACACCATTTCAAAAACGAATACCAAAGTATGGCTACAACAGAGAACAGCATTTGAAACGACAATATTTTCCATTGACCTTATGGCAACTGCAGCGACACATTGACCTTGGGAGATTAAATCCCTCAAAACCAATTGACATAACTGCCATATCCAACGCCAGGATAATAGAAATGGTGGGAAGTGAGTCTAATTATTACGGGGTGTATTTGCTCGAACAAGGGGCTAACATTTTTAAAGCGAAACTTGACATGGAGGTTCAAATTGTGGATGAACTGGCACTTGCGGCTGTGGAGAAGGCAGGAGGCACAGTTTCGACTGCGTTTTACGACCGCAGAAGTTTCACCGCGCTGTGTAACCCTGTGGAATATTTCTTGATGGGGAAACCAATCCATAAACGATTGCTTCCTCCACAGGAATTGGTGACATACTACACTGACCCGAAAGTTCGGGGGTACTTGAGTGATCCTGCAAAAATTTGGGAATCGAGAAATGAACTTGCTCATAAGTATGGCTACGAATTGCCAGAACTTTCAGAGGAGCAGAAACTTAGAATGTTAGAAGGAAAGAAAGATCCAAGACAAGTCTTCTATGGACTACCACCAGGATCCATAGTGAACTTAGCTGATGAAACTGTGCTTATACCCGAAAACGATTACTTCAAAAAGCATGCGGCTATGTAATTTTTTTCAATGCCATACTGAAAATGTATTTTCTTTTAAAACTATTGTGTGCAAATTGTTTACTACACCAAAAATATTACGAATAGCATAATTTTGTGTAAATCTGTTTTTTCTTTTCAGATACTTGGTTTTGTTACACGATCACTAAGGTAATTGCACAATGACTGCTGAGCCAATGAAAAAAAAGAAACGAAAACTTGAAAATGTAGATAAAATTGATGAGGCAAAAGTTGAAGCCAAGAAGAAGAAAAAATCAAAAGATAAATCAAAAGATATTAAAGTTGAAGATGAAGAGAAAACACCTGAACAACCAATACAAACTGAAACCGCTATAACATCTGAAGAAAATTTACAAGCAGATTTCGTGAAGCCCAAAAAAACAAAGAAAAAGAAGAAAAATAATGTGTCAGAGAACAAAACAGAAGAGATTAATGTCACTGAAACCACTGAAAATAAAAATGAACAAACAACCCCTATTGTAACTGATACAACTGTGAAAACTGAGGATAAAAGTGAACAACCTGAAAAAGAAAACGATGTTAGTAAAGATACTAGAAAGAAAAAGAAAAAACGTAAGAAGCAGATTAAACCTCTTCCTAATCCGGACCCGGGAGCGTTTGAAGCGATGCTGGTGAGTGAAAAGGAAGATAAAGAGGTTGAGGTGCAAGAAATTCCGCAACAGGAAAGTCCAGAAATAGTAAAAGAAAGTGATTCTTCACCTAAAGCGAAGATTCGCAAAGTACCCAAGAAAGAGAAAAACAAAACAAAAGAACCAGCTAAATTTGAGGAAAAAAAGGAAGAGGAAGATTTACAACACGCTAAAACTCAGGCCATTGAGTACTTGGAACAATGGGATACCGACAAGGAGAACTGGTCTTTCAAAAAAGTCCGGCAGACGTGGCTACTTCAGCACATCTTTGACGATGATGCTATTGACAAAAAGCAGTTTAAAGTTTTGTTGCGATACCTACAAGGCGCCAAGGGATCTGCAAAAACAAAGACGATTGAAGATGCGGAAAAATATTTTAATGAAAACAACGAAAGCCAGGATGCGGCTGATGTAAAACTTAAACGTGCCAAAAAAATAATACAACATGTGACAGAGTAAAACAAATGTCATTTTTTTATGAAAGCTTAAGAATAGAAATTCAATAGTAGCAATTGGATAAAAGAAGGAATAAAAACATCAATACTCTCCATAGTAGCCATTGGAAATATAGTTTATATTATTTTTCACCAGTTTTCTGTGTTAATCTTTTCATTTTTAAAATTTCTCTTTTAACTGGGGCATCAATTAGCTCCACAACAATTACTTCAAAAACCTTTTTGTTTTCAACAAATTCTATCCATAAACTTATTCCACCACCTACACCAAAGTAGAAAGATTTCGCTGCTAAAAAGATCATCCCATTCGGACCCACACAGCGCTCTAAAAGCAAATGAAGTTTTTCGTAATTTGTGACATCATAAATAGTCTCTGCTGTTAGGACGATGTCAAACTTTTCATCTATATTTTTTGCAATTTCTTCCCAATCACCACCGATAAAGGAATACTGACATTTGGTGTCGATTTTCTTCTCTGTTTCAATGACCCTCTCAAAACAGGCCATCAGATCGCCATCAGTTTTAATTCTTTTTGCCTCTGGTGCTGAACTATCTTCATCATCTTTGACTTGGCATTGATTGAGAATAACCGATGGGCCCGTGGTGTTAAAAAGAACAAAGTCATTGTAGTCTTGAAAAACGACTTTTTTCGCTCTATATATCGAAGCAAGAATTCCCGGTAAACCGATACCACACCCCACCTCTAAAACACTTGCATCTGGTAAAGCAACAAATGTGAACTAAATTGGACATGGCACATATTGAAAATTGTCATTGTGTATCACCACAACCCAGTGGGTATAAACCAGTTGACCAAACCCTATATTATATATCCGGCCGGTTGGTCTAGCGGTCAAGTGGGTCGATCGCCTTTCAATCGAAAGGTTGCAGGTGCGAAACTGGTCGCTAGCTAGTCGGTTGTGTTCTTGGGCAAGGCACTTTACGGACATTGCCTGAACCCAGCGGATTAATGGGTTCTACCAAATTGAAGGAAGGTGTCTATCATATACAACACACTGCAATAGCTCCGGTAACCCGACGGTGGGCGCGAGGTGATCTGACGATTGCCCGCGTGTTAACCCACTTGGTTTTCCCATTTACAGAGATAAACATAAATATCCTATCTTATCCTAATACAGTGTAATACTTTATTAGTAGCACATGAAAATAAACATGAACATCAGACCAAAAATCCAAAACTTTCAGTGGAATTGCGTTATCATGTGTATATGGTTTGCCGGTTAATTTACCTGGAAAAAAAGATTTATTTTCTGGCTTTCCCAGAAACTCCACCAGGTCAAGAGAACTTTCCCAAACTTTTAATCCACCTTCGTACACCTTGGATACGAGATCAGATGAATCTATCGTGTCAGGTATCGTGAATTCTCCAGTTTTCTTTGAAACAACTTTTTGTGGTTCAGAGGTTTCAGAACCTTGACATACATCAGTGTAAGTTTGCATGAAGTGGATTTCGGTACCATCAGTTAGGTTAACGCACTCAATGCAGCAAACTTCTGATTCTGAACTGTTCCGCCATTCGTTTTGAATGTCATCCAGTGTAAAATTTTGATACTTTTGCAAATTAATTAGATTTTTATCCTCCTTTTTCCCAATTTTCTCCTTTTCAGGTTCCTCAGAGACAGCAGAAAAATTGAATTTAAAATCCATTATTCAAACATTCACTCTATTGGATTACCTTGATACGTGACAAAAACAGTTATCACACAATTGTCAGGATAATGCGATATAATGAATTTCTCATACTATAAAAAAACAGAAGACCTTTATGTCCATTCAAACAAATGATTTGAAAAAAAATCATTTAAAACAAATAAACATTCTTTATCATTCTCAATAATTTTTATTTTTTTAGCTTGAGATAGTGATGACAGAAAAATTAAAACTGTCAAGCAATAAAGGTGGCAATGTTTCAGTATTATACAATATTACCCATAAATTGCTGCTTTTGCAGAAACTAATTTATCATTCATTTTCTGTACCAAATCTGTAATATCTGCATGGTCTTTCATAAACTTTGCATCGTTTAACATAAAATGTTGAATGAAAAGTTTAAGTCCTTGTCGGACAAGCGAGTGTTTGCTTGATCCTAGTTTGGGGAAGATCTCCTCGATTTTAGACTCCGATTTTTCGGATTTCGATATTTTCGTGAGGACCTGGCGTAAAAATGTCACCATTCCCTTGTCCATTTCAGTGTATTCCAGTGTCTGAAAACGTAAAAACAACAAGTTAAACGCAGCTAAATTAAAGCCATATTTCCTTTTTCTTGTAGTAATCAATATGATACGGATAAGATCAGCCAGCCCTGAAGAAGAGTGAGCGGTAAAGCGCAACCAGTACTAAGGTGGAGCCAGCTTTAGAAGGTGTGGCCCGAAAGCGTGGACCAGAGTGGAAAAAGAAAAACCCCTAAAATAAAATTCCAATACTGTCAGATGACACTTAGTTTCAAGCACACTTACAAGGGCATATTTACATTAAATGACTTTTCACTAGCATTGACCGTCTACAAGTCTATTGTCCTTGACTCCTTGTACATACATTAATTTATAAATTCATGTTATAAATACTAGGTATAATGATTTCATTGCCCTACCTTTAAACAAGCTAAAGGAATAGCTTGTGATAATATTAAGTTGGCCACCAAACTTGAGAGATTGGCCATCTGCATGGGTGTGTAGGATTGTAGAAGTTTAAATTTATCCCAGAAGGTGCATTGAGTTGTCATGACAAATTCCCTGTGAAACCATTTAAAACTGAAACATCACAATATGAATGAACATGATTTGCAATATAAACTTTAACGCTAATAAAATATTCTGCAAAATGCAAAATTACTGAAATCAAGACTAATTGACATTCAATAAAACATTAGTTGTGCTATTTTTATTAAAACAATATGGAAAATGGATCTACGGGCTTAGTTGTAATTATGTAGTGGTGTAGTACTACAATACCACATTCTCACCTCAAAATTGGGCATTGACAGTCCTTACCTAAAACTTTAAACCTATTCGCAGTACATCTAGGATGACGGACTGTATACCAAATGACCATAAATAAGATTACACATACATGTTTACCCTTCTTCATTAAGCCAGTAACCTTACCTGTTGTAGTGGCAGAATTTGTTCAGGAGATGGAAATAGAAATGATTGAAAGACTTCTGCTGCACACAGCATTCTACTATCACATGACTCACGTCACGAAGCTGTTTGTCCTTTAAATATGCATCAAAATATAATAATCATTCTTAACTGTTCTTAAGAACCACTAAAATCCTGTACATATGTGTGTGTGTTTTGACACTGTTATAATATATATACATGTTGTTTAAATGCCAAAACAATTTAAGTTCAAATGAATTCTTTAAATACGCTCTTCACCAATGAAATACTCAGTACGGTAATAATATTCTTCAAATTTTTTTTCTACAAAAATTCTAATGAATGCTTCTGTGTTGTTCTAACCCTCAATCAGGTAGTATCAATCCCATTACCCAACCCATCATCACATATCCACAGTTTTTTTACATACCTTCAAGTCCAATTTGGTGATTCTCTCAAAGGCATCCATATAATCTTCTGCTGACATAACAGCATAGAAAATCGCCTTCCGAACATCAGTGTTCATCCGTAGTCTCCGTGCAGCGCTAACCAGTTGGGCACTAACGTTGGCATTGACATCTAAAGCATCGATATTCCTTTTCAGCATAGGAACACCAGCCCACGAACTGCCCACGATCCACCATCTTCCCTTTGCGTCGCAATTAACCAAATCCTGAAAATTGGTGACAAGAAACAGTCAGTAAATATTACACATATCATAGCGTAGAGATTTCGACTGTAGACACAAATTTCTGTATACAATTTTATGCAAAAAAACACAACAAGCAATAGAAATTTTCAACAGCCAGCACGAGAATAGGGCCTAATGGATATACAGAATGTTTTATAGGTCACTACCGGTACTTATTACAAGCTATTCGCCCTTAGATAACTGTCCGATGACATATAGCCTGTAGTCCCTAGCAATGGTTAGTAATAAAAAACTGGACACACCATTTAAAAGACAATTTTAGTTGGTATACCGTACTAAGAACAAAAATTCACCTTAAATGTTACATCTTGCAGTCGTTCCTTTTCAGATTTTATTAAAGTTTTAATTTTCTTTCTTCTGCTATTTACTGTTTCCACATCATATTCTGTGATTTTCCTCACATTATTGTTCTTTATTGCTGTTAAAATTTCAAGCATGTATTTAGTTCGTGAGCTGTCAGTCTCCCCCAAATCCTTTGATTTTTTTGTAATTTTTTCCACGATCTCTTTTAGCAAAATCGGATTATCTTTGCGCAACTGAAACCCAACATTTTTCAAAATCAAAACTAGAATCTCAATGTCCTTTTCCGTGAAACCGTCAATAAATTTCTGAACCAAATCCAAAACTATTTGCTTCTGCACAGCTTGCAATTGGTATAAACTGCAAATTAATTGAACAAGATTATTGCATTCCTTTCCTTTCCCGTAATTATCAATAATTAAAGTAGCCTGCAACTTTTTGCAAGTCGTCTCAATAAAATGAGCTACAACTTCAAGACCAATGTCATGGCAAAGGATTGCAACTAACATTGAAGACTCTGTGATTAGACGCTCTGGAATCGGGTCCGGAGTCAAAAATTGAACTAAAATTTGGTCAGTTAAGATCTCAGTAACAAACGCTCTGCTGTTCACTTGATAAATTGCTGATATTTCCGAACAGATGGTCCCCAAATTAGACTCGCTAAGTCGGTTTAGCCATCCCGTAATTTGTCGTTCTATTTTTTTTCTTTTTTCACTTTCTTTGTCGGATAATTTTACTCGTAGTGCAGGAGGGACATATTTACCACTTGCAGTTTCCTCTTTCTCACCACATTTGGTTTCGGTCCTGCTTTCCACAGAAATGATATCTTCCTTATCTTTACAATATTCCTCATCACTAACTTCGTGATCCAAAATTTCATCATTTTCATTTCTACATTGTTCATCATCTTCATAATTCACATGATGATCTTCATCATCTTTCAAACAATTTTCATTATCAAAATACATCTCTTCATTTTCAGAATCATCACTACCATCATCATTACTATTCATGTCATCATCATCATAAACATCACCATCCTGTTTCTCCGGATCTACATCACTATTCTCATCATCACTGTGATGAATGATAGGAGACTCGGATTTTAGATCGTTGAGTCCACTTTCTGAAAATTGAGCATACTGTAAATAAAATTTGTTCCATTTCCATCATACTTTTATTAATTAAGACTTATAAAAATGTTATTGAACACTAAAATCAACTTACCAGTTTCCCCCTGACCAATTACATCCAGTATAAAATCTAATCCATCACTTGCAAACGATGATGGAAGTTTTTTGGTCTTTATTTTCATCAACTTTTCCAGGCTATGTATTGTCCTGTCATCTTCATTGTTTTTTTCCGCAACTTCACCTTTCTCTTTCCCTTGCAGCTTTGCTCGTTTGCGCTTCC